>KZ651125.1:699229-711022 GCA_001010745.2 Gerris buenoi
TAATATAATCCTTTTCATCTTCACTAACAAAGACAGTTGTGAAGAAAAGGAGCGCGTACCGATTTTAATATAATAAGGGATAAGGGATAAGGGATAAGGGATAAGGGATAAGGGATAAGGGATAAGGGACAAGTGACTTTTGTTATACAGAAAGTAAATATAAAGATAAAATAATTATAAGTAATAATTATAGATTATTATTATTACTATTTATTATTAGATTATTATTATGCATTGTTAATCTAAGCACAATTTTCAAACTATTTTTAGTAGCGTTAGTTAATTGTTTTCCCTTCATGTACACTAACAACGGCTAGGTTTATTATTCTCTGAGATTGTTTAGTAGTAAAAAAAGATTTATTGATACTAAAATTATCGGCCATCCTACGTGCAGTTAACTTGTCTAGCCTAAATAGTCTATAATAATGAATATACAATCTGATTCTTGTTTAGGTCAGGTATTTGTAGACTATATAGCTTTTGCACCATACACACATGTATTGTATACATATTTAATTTATATGTACCCATATATGATGCAAATAGGTAAAAATATGTCTTATTATACAGAATGGGACATAGTTTATTAGGTTTAAGGCGCACCAGAGTTGAATATTGATTGATAAATGAAATAAATATTTACAAAACAAAATGTACCAATATTATGACGTCTCAGAATAATGTTTTCATTGTTCTAATAATCTAATAGCAATATAGATACTACAATATTTACTAACTAATAAAAACTAAAAATTAGAATTTAAAAAATAAAATATATAAATAGAATAAGTACGTCGATTTAAATTAAAATTACAGTGTATTTAGAACTTCATTGTAGTTACTTCAAGAAATATAAAATTAGAAATCGGCCTTGTGTTTTGAAAAAATAGATTCTTCATAAATTTCTTCAACTGGAAGTAAATTAATCTAAAAACTAAGTGTAACTGGACGTCAATGCCGAAATCATTTTACCTATATTTAGTTATAATTTCTTTTTTGAATTTTTTTTTGTTCTACGTTATTTTAGTTAAAGCTGATGTAAGCGAAATTATTATTTTGTTTTTATGAAATTCACTGACAAAGCAACCTACTTTACAGTTACAATTGGTATTTTTTTAAATGAACTAGAACTCTTGGAAGGAAACAGGGTCATTACTTTAGTTATTTTTATCAATAAAAATAATGTATAAGATGGTTTTTATTTGATGTATTCTTATTTCAATTCGTGAAACTGTTGGAGGTTTTTAAATTACATATCATTTCCGGTTGTCTGGATAAAAATGATTGACAGTCTTATCGCCATTATTATCCATCCCGATCTTGATTCAGGGAATAAAAGAAACAATGTTTCTTTAACAGTAAAATATTTAGGGTTTTGGGAAAGTATTTTGAATTATGAGTTAGAACTGATCAAGTTTTAAATTTACTGAATATTCTTTCATACAGATATCCGGATTGCTTATTGCTACCGTCTGCGCTTCTCTTGCAAGAGGTCCGTCATCATATCCATGCCTCATATATCCTGCCTCACTTATTTTAAGATCCCCGACTGTACTTTTCTCGAATATGTAATAACCTAATCCTTATAGAGGTGTAGTTTAACAACCAAACGTCTTCACACAGAGTGAATTTTACGTAATATTTTGTTCACGCCATCACATATCCTGACTCACCTCATGCCTCACCTATCCTGCCTCACATATCATACCTCACATATCATACCTCACATATCATACCTCACATTTCCTGCCTCACATATCCTGCCTCACATATCATGCCTCACATATCCTGCCTCACTCATTTTAAGATCCCCGACTGTACTTTTCTCCAATGTGTAATAACCTAATCCTTATAGAGGTGTAGTTTAACAACCAAACGTCTTCACACAGAGTGTAATTTACGTAATATCTTGATCACGCCATCACATATCCTGACTCACATATTTTAAGATTCCCGACTGTATTTTTCTTGAATGTGCTGTATTATGTGAATGTATTCTCCTATGTATTACATAGGTGTAGTTCAATAACAAAATAACGTCTTCATACAGAATGACATATTCACATAATAACTTGATCAAGCCATCACATATCCTGGCTCTCATATCCTACCTCTCATATCATGCCTCACATATCCTACCTCAAATATTTTAAAATCAAGTTAAGTTAAGTTAAGTTAAGTTAAGTTAAGTTAAGTTAAGTTAAAGTTAAGTTCAATAACCAAACAACGTCTTACAATAGATTAACATTCTTCACATAATATCTTGATCACACCGTAACAAATCACTCACACTCGGTATTCACTAAGGATCGCGATTTGGTAGCTGCTAATGTGAAGTGTCGACTATCCAGTTACAAATGTCAATAATAGCTGATGAAGCGATAAGTCAACCCCGTGTTATTTTTTAAATACCTATATAGTTGTATAAGCCCATTGGCAAGCCCAAATCCTTCACGAGCAGTTGCTTTGGGTTATTTTTATTATTTGGGCTGTTGCTTCGGGGATTGGTTTATCGGTTTGGGCTATTATCATTAATCATTACCTACATCCAACATAACGCCATCTTGGCTGTTTATCCATTTGGTAGCGTGCTGACAAGTGCAAAGAGCTTCGGCGAACCTTGCTATTCTCAATTCATATATTAATACATATCTTCGTATATTCAAGTTTATTATCAAATACTCTTGTGTAAATAATTTAAATTATTTTTGTAAATAATGTATACTTGTGACACAGAAGCATTTCAATCACTTTTAAAAATACAGCAATTTTTTAATGTCTCCAAATTCAATAATTTTCTGACAGAAATACGATTTAGACGTAAGGGAACATTTTTGGTTTCGTCTCTGTCGGTCGATCATAATTTAAGCGAACATGCATTCTTACAAACAATCTACTCGATGTTAATGAAATTTGGACGGTTGTTCATAATTAGCCCAATGTTTAAAATCAGTTTAATCCTCCATCAGCATGTGTACAAACTTATTTTTATAAATACTAATCTGATTTTGAAAAAATACTGATGGTTTGTCGATAGTTACCCGCATAAATGATCCAATATTAATTTCAACCCCTTCTTCACAAACTTGTTTAAAACTAAGTGTTACCTCACCGGGAATCGAAACCAATCCAAGTCTCATGTGACCAATAATAGGATACGAGAAAACAATGTAAATGTATTAAACACAAATTGGCAGACTATTATTATTGACGTAAAATTTTCGGTTTAACCGGGTTTGCTACATTACCTTCAACAGTTCCTCGGATAGGAAATACTCTATAGTATTATAGTTAATAAGCAACGTTTGGTTGGGTCATATGAGTATGATATTTAATGCTTACTTTTATAGATAGGCTTCTGCTTCTGCGGCTAAAATCAAGATCATTTGGAGGAGGCTACGTCAGAGATTTCACGAAAGGTAATCAGTTGTTATACTTATGACTATGAGAATGATCCCTATAAAAGGTTCTAAATATCATTGACATACTCTGGTGGAGTCTCCTTGGAAAGATTTAGAATTCTTTCTTTTAATGTTCCTATCGACCTTCTATGTCTATGCTCTGACTTACAAGGATATCGCAGGTTACAATCTAACGTTACCTTTATTTGATCATAAAATCTTATCATCTTAGCCAAAAGGCGACGGTGATCCATTCATACCCTATCCTATGCCAATAAGTCTTTCAGATCCCAATCTATCTTCCTTTTTATTAAATTTGCTAAACCTACTCATTTCCTTTTATTTCATATAACTACATCTAGTTCTATATTGTGGTGTTGTATGGTTCCTTAGGGATTTAAAAAATAAACACTTCTATGGTCATATGATGGCTATATTTCGACTCCACCTTGAGTCATTTTCAAGCATCTAGAAAAATTAATTACAACAAATCAAAATCTATTTCCTTATGAATAGTTTATAACATTAAGTTCAATCATATATAATAACGAAAAAAAGGTTTATTGGAGAATAAATATCCTTACCCTTTTGAGCTGTGAACTTTAACTTTTGCTACGCAAAACTGCCATATTAAACAAATTTGTAATTTATTTGTAAGTTCCTTTATCCTCCAAAAAACCTTTTCTCTCTTTCTATGTTGTTTCATAAGTTGTTTGATTTCGCTGTCGTAATGAAATAACAAATCTTTTTCTGCTGTTTGGAAGTTTTTTTCGTTTAAATCCCTAAGGACCCATACAACACCACAATATAGAATAATTTAAGGGATCACCTTTACCTATAATTGGAATAATGACCGGTCAAAAATTGCTAACTATGGACTTCCAAACAGCAGAAAAAGATTTGCAAGAAGATGCGCAAGAAAGTATTATGGCATTATCTATAGACTAAGGCGAGTAACACCTAGTTACACAGTAACACCAAGAGTTATCTATAACTTTAAGGCGAGTAACACCAAAAACTTAATGTGTGCATGAAATAAATGAAAAGAAATGAGGCGTCTGGTTTCACAATCTGTGCTGTGACATTCGGAAATGCGTCAACAATTAAACAGGAGGACGTCTTGAGTAGTTATTTGTTTTGTTTTATTTGAGTAGAAATTCATCTTTGCGCAATGTCTACTTATTTTTTTACGTTTTGCATTTTTGTATGCCCCTTCTATTTTTTTAGTTTTATTGCGATTAGACGATAAAAATGCAGTTAACAGCTTTTCTTTCAAGTCATTAATTAACGGTTCAAAAGTTATAGCTATAAGAAACTGTTAAACTAGCGCTATCTTGAAACGGCTAGGCCGAATATGTTGGTTAACGAACAACGAACTCGTCGCATTTGTTAAATTGCCAAAAACCTAAAACAAAACACACTTGGAAAGCACACTTGGCAAATGTATTTTTAATAAATAGCATATGGCTTTCCATATGTACCAAAGGCTTCCTTGGTAAAAGTTTCATCTAGATCGGTCTCGGTCTATTACTTTTGGAGAAAAACGTCTACATAAAAATAAATAAACACTCTTACCTATATTTTATAAAAGTTAATTTTTAATTGAGTATAAGAATTTTATAATAAGTATATTATTAAAAGCAATTAAATTAACTGACCAGCTGGATACCCGTGTTTCGCTGTGGATTGTTATTTAAATTGGATAAGTTTATAAACTACCATCAAGAAATATTCAAATTATTTTACTATACAAGATTTTTTAGATTCTATCCCTCCCATTTATTTCTATACCCCCTCCTCTTTGATAAGATAAATTGCAAATATCCTAAATTTACCCCCTCCTAAATGAAAATATAACAAAACTGTACATAAGAACAATTACTGTACTCTTAAAGAGCTTTTCAACGACACGCATCATGGGTATTCATTACTTCGACTCCGTATTCATGTCTTGTACCCCGTACCCCTGTTACCAAAATTTTAGTTTCGAAAATTCATGTAGACTGATTTTACCCTTGCTATGAAGATCAAGTGTGCAAATTTTCATCGTGATCGGACTAAAACTGTAGATTTGTACCAAGAACATACACACACACATACTTTGACTTTTATATAAATAGATAATAACGGGTATAGGTTTTTAAATGGAGAAGGTGGAAGCAAAATATAGCTACGCTTGAAGTTCAATCTTAAAAAATATTGTAATAATGCCTTTTGATTTCCTTAATGTTTTAATTTGAATAAATAACTTCAAAAGCAAAAGTAGTTGAAGATAAACTTGTTTAAATAGTGTTAAAAAGTTGTAATTTCTTGTTGTGTTATCATTCATATAATATGTTAGTATATATGACGATTAAAAATATAAATTTAGATTCGATTTAAATCTTATTCTTTAATTAATTTTATCTTTTGTAAAAAAAAAGAGTTTTTCTTCTAACAACAGTACAAAGACAAAGAGATTATCCCAATAACATAAACAAAGTATCAAACATTAAGAAACAATTTTAATTGCGTATTTTTAAAATAAAAATAATTGTACATAATTTTTAGTTTATTTTCCTTTGTTGTGTTGGTAGTCTATGATAGCCGTGAAACCAGCCGGTAGGTTTTTCAAATTTTAGTTCGTCGGCCATATTTGTTTTTATGACGTGTCTTTTTAAATTGTTTTCCGTCGAATCTTTCAAATAATTCACTTCTTAATTGAAATAAAGTATTCGAAATCGGTAATTAAGTCAAAATGTAATGTGTGAATTATAATTCAATTGTTTTGTTTGTTTTAAATATTATTATACGTGCGTATTTTTTGAAAACTACTTCTTGCTAAGTAGATCATTTATTTTCATATCGTTCTTTTTTCTGTGAAAAATGTTTTGTTTAGTTTTAAATTGAATGTTATTTAGTATAATATCAGTGATAATATACTTCTAAGTTTAAGTTTATTTTATAATTAGGTACTATTGAAATATTTTGAAGAATATAAAGGAAGTAGAACATCTACGACGGAGGTTGAATGGAAGCAACGGTTTTTGAAGGTATTTAACTCTTTCTTTTGTTTGTGGTTTAACATGCTGATAGTATTTAAATGTATAAAGTGATTGTACAAGCGTTTCAAACACATAAGCTGTTATGGGGGCCTATTGAACAAGGTTTAAGTTTATGTGGGCCATAAAAGAAAAAGAACTTTAACATTTTGACACGTGTTAACACAATGTTACATATTAACTTCCGTATAAGGTTTCCGCGGGTAGACTCTTAATAAACAGCTTCAATAACTAACAGCTTTAATGACAAACAGCTTCAGTAACAAACAGCTTCAATAACAAACAGCTTCAATTACAAACAGCTTAAATAACAAACTTCAATAACACACAGCTTTAATAACAAACAGCTTCAATAACAAACAGCTTCAATTACAAACAGATAACAAACAGCTTTGGCTTTGATAATAAACAGCTCCTGTGAAATCCGCGTCACGAAAGGGTTGAAGTCCGCTTTCGCTTCCACTACTGGAAGCATCTTCAGGGGTGTTCCATTACCATTATTTTCCCACATAATACTTCTTGATGTATAATACAATGCGAATGATGATTCTTCGATTCATCATAAATCTCACCTTTTTAGGTTTCTGTACAAAGTACAAAAAGAAACCTTATATAACGGCTCTGTCTGTCTGTCTGTCTGTCCGTCCGTTGGCTTGTTTCAACTCACAAACTACTGTAGCTAGAAACATGAAATTTGGCACACGGTACATCTCGGCATTTTTAGACAACTGGACAAATTTTGGAGTTTTTGCACTTAATATTTCCAAGATGGCGGCCCTGCCAATTTAGTGGGTTACCAAAAAAAAGTTTTTAGCTACCATGGCATGTTATACATCAATTTAAAGGTCTTGAAGTGTAGAAAATGAATATGAAACTATTAAACTTAATATTTAAACTTGATCGTACAGAAACCGGCGAATATCGCCTCACGTACTTACGTGAAGCGCGCCTTACTTGTTTTTGATATGTAACAATTGTAGGTATACAGCCAATCACTTTTCAATTACAAGTGAGCCATCTTTAATCAAGAAATCTATCAGCGTAGTATCATAAAAAAATAATTGGAGTTACTTAATCAGGAATAAGAAAGACGTCTTAATTAATAATTAATTAAAAAGCCATATTTAATAAAGATATCTATCGGTAATGTTTAATAATAAGTGACGTCTTTCATTATCCCCCAAGTGCTTAAGTGGTTCTCAAACTAATATATTTTTACATAGTTAAGTTCGCATACATATTTTTACAAATTAAATGATAACACTAACCATACATATATTTGTTTGCTAATCTTGATCTAACAAAAAACTTTTCTTCCACCTTAAAATTCTCTTTTGTAAATTGATTATTAATTAAACTACAGGCATAATTTTCCTTCACACATTTCCCTAGTAGTAGTAGTCTAGTACTTCCTACTAGAACGGGTAGGACGAACNTGAAAATAACACACGTAATATTTTCAAGATGGCGGCCAATATGGCAGCGACTAAAAAAGTTTCTTAGATACCATGGCATGTTATACATCAATTTAAAGGTCTTAAAGTGTAGAAATAGAATATGCAACTATTACCCTTAATATTTTAACTAAGTCGTACAGAAACCGGTGATTATCGCCTCACATACTTACGTGAAGCGCGCCTTAGTTGTTGTTTTTTTTTTTTTAAAGATGCCTTGTCTGTCGTCTGTGTAGACGCCTGGAGCCCAAACTACTGGGCCGATTTTGACGAAATTTGGCACACATGTTCAGTAAAATCATACCCCAAGACGAAATTTTTCAAAAAATGAATTTTAGCTCCACATTTAAGAGCGCTTCCTCCCAAACTCATAAAAAAATTATTTCTCGCAAACGGTTCCGATTATTTTGATTAAGAAAAAAAAAAATCTATACTGTATACCAGTTAAATATACGAATCTAATGATATAAGCCAGCCGTTTACTCGGGAAAAATCTAATTCCTGAGAAAATAGCACGTGGACGGAGTGCCGGTTTCCATTCTCGCCAAGGAAGTTATTTTTATGATGCATTTTGATAAAATATTCAACAATAATTAAATGTACCTACGAAAACTAATAAATGGTAAACATTGGGCTAAGTAATTTTGAACTACTATATTACGAGAAAGTTTTTTTGAGTTGCCTCTGACAGATTTTTTTAATTTTTACATAAAATTATAATGGCTGGGCCTGAGCCACGAGTTTAAACGTTTGATCCAATATATAAAAATAAATAAAGCTGAACTTGAATATTATTCTAAATATAAAACAGGCGTCCTAAATACAAGCAGTTGCCGCGAATAAATTGTTTAAGAGACAGTTTGTTTTAATATACCTTATCTATGAGAATTTAGATGGCCACCATCTTAAATATGAGTGAGTATTATGGGAACCATATACCATATACCTGAGGGAGAGGGAGGACAGGTATTACGTGTCAAGTTTGTCAAGTTAACTCAAGTAATAGAATACCACCCATGCTGACTTTTATAAATGTAAATTTGAATTTTGCTTTACTATAAAACCGATAAAATATTTTCATAATTTAAACTTTTAATATTTATGTAGATAATCATTCATCTGATTTTTTATTTATTAATCTTTTGCTTAAAACACTATAATTATTTAATTATTATAGGTTTTTTTCTTTATATCTCAAATATAGAAATGACTAATAAATCATATAACAAAAAAATAAACACCCCCCGGATGTAATAGTATGTAGGTCAATGTCAAGCTAATAGTTGAGAACACATTAACATTTAAAACGGAAATGAACCAATATTTGATACCAGTCTAAATGAAAATAAGTCATTTGGAATTTCCGTCTATTAAATGAATTTGAACATAACAAAACACTGCATCATTTTCAGCAATGTAAGAATACAACAAATAAATAAGGTCTACGAGTAGATTTAGGTACTTAGAATAGTTAAATAAACATAATAGATTAATTAATTATTCCAGTTACAATTGTCATAATGCTTTCATAAATGAACTACCTGGCAACGCTATTAAATTTACCTGATGAAAATGAATAATTAATAACACCTATATTAGGGTGAAATGAATCCTATCGTTAATCAACAACACAAAATTGCACGTAAATACAATTGTAGCAGGATTTAAAGAAAAATATCCTTTAGAAGTGAGATATAATGAATGATAACTTATCTGGTTCTAAAACTATCTGCATATTCGATTGAGATGTAAAGAAAATAATAACAAAGAATTTATAAATAATTATAATCATTTCATTTTTTTTTTTTTTTTTTTTTTTTGTTTTTTTTTTTTTCATTTTTTTTTTTTTAAATATGGGGGTCTGAAAATAATGTAGGCATATAATTTCAATATGCAATTGCTGAATAAGAGAAGATAATTCTACATAATATTTTCTCTCTTTCGCTTGCTTAAACAGTTTCTTCACAACAATTGTTTACTGCATAAAATTGCACGTTATTGCACAATATATTATGAAGTATATATTGAAGTTTCTTATTATTATTTTGTTCTTGTGTAATAAGAGAAAGATTCTTGGTTCAACGAACATTTTTGGTATTATTTCAATACATTGAAGAGATGGAAAACTATATTTATATTTGAGAACAAAACCATTAATTTCGACAAAACAATTTCCAACAGAATAAATAGAAATATGTGCGTCAAACTGTCGACAGCAAGCGGTCGCTGCAGACTCTCCCTCCCGCGTAGCGCAACAGTGCACACCGCGAGAAGCCTGGCTTCAATCTGTTCATGTCACTTTGGCACTGTGGTTATTTTTCCCTATACCTCTTGATATCGGTCAATAATATATACTTACTAGTTAACCACTAGCCCGTACGGTAGATGCGACATTCCATGTGGTGGAATACTGGTTTTCTAAATGTTAAATAAGGTCTGAATGTGATAATCGAGTTGTAACTGTATACGTCTGTCTCATCCCCCTTAACCAATACTAGGTCTAAACCAGTTTTACCAGAAAGTAGAATTTTTTAGTAGGATGTCTGTCTGGTGTCTTCTGCTAGTTCATGCGGAAGTTTATTGGATTGGGCAACCGGATCGCTTCTACTTTAGATAATATGTCAGCCTAAGTATTTTTAAAACCCGAAACGTGTTTAATGTCATTGGTGACCTATGTAATCTAATTGACGCAGCTCTCTAGGAGAACACTAGTCTGATATTTTTCTGAAAAGTATATACAAGTAGTTTTTGGTTCTTAAATGTCGTACAAGTTTGTCCTTAAAGTAAATGGTTGAAATGGGGGAATGTTTTATTGGCTGCCATAACTCACCCTCGTCAGTTATGGCTGCCATAACTGACATTCAGCTAAAAACCACTCGAATCGTCTTAAAACAACCAAAACGTATATTGGAGTCACGGTTTCTGATTTTTCGGGTAAAAACAATTCTTCTCCGCTGACTTGGTCAGGTGGTTGGGCCAATTTGGTCAGGTTGGGCGAGAAATCGGGTGGTGTGTATATGTAGTCGAGGCACTAGCCCGGCTTGGTCGGTGCACTAAGTCGGCTGTCGGGAGGGCACTGCCACCCGACCACCCTAGGCCGGGCAACCAACAGACAAGATCGGACAAGTTGATAATAATCAGCTGGTTTTGACAGTTCAGTTCAAGCCTATCATTATTTCCGGTTGGGTTAGTTTATATGTTTTGTTTTGTATGTTAACACGACGAAGGAACGGTGGCAACTGACAAAGTCGGGTACGTGTGTAGCCGAGTCTTAGACCGACCAGATCGGGACACGACTTGGCCGGGCCGACACGATCAGATCGTGTGTAGTGCAATTAAATAAGTTCCGTTAAAATGTAGAATTTTATGAGCAGTAGATTTCAAAAGTGGTTAGTTGTGGAATGCGAATGATTCACAACCAGTGGCGTCAGCAAAGATGTCAGGAGATACTATATTTTTACTAGGCACGCAAATATTTTTAATAGTCATGCAAATATTTTTACTAGTCATGCAATGTAAACTATTTATTACTGGGATATTGATGTATGCAAACACATATACCTATTTTAATTAGTGCAACTATGTATATACTATTTGTAGAGGCGTTCGTTTTTGTCTTACTACTGTCACCTAGTAAACTACTGGTTATAATATTATACGTATGCATTATGCATAACTCCTACTATAAATACTATTCTATAAATCTACTATTTATAATAAAAGCTTACATTAAAACGATATTTTTTATCTCAACCCCCCCCCCCTACTTCTTCACATTCACAACATTGAAATGTTAATGACTAACAAATGACAAACATTGTTGACAAACGTCCCACTTTTTTAGTTTTATGTGACATACGCATAGTCTTTGACCGCGTAAATATATATTTTATGCCC
>KZ651125.1:711377-725375 GCA_001010745.2 Gerris buenoi
TTTTATTTTTTTAAATCTTTGCTGACTCATCAGGAGGGGTTAATGACGTCATAAATATCCCATTTTCAATAGGGATCTTCGTCTTAACGAGCTTGATTTTTTTGGTGCAATTTTCATTTTGATACGTCAATTCGTTCGAGCGCTATCGTTCTTACAAGAAATCCACAAGAAATTATTACTATTACTATTGCCATTATTATTAAAATATTATTTGAATCGCCATGGTAACTCTTTTTTTGGATTGAGGAACTCAAAAAACCTATGAAGCGATACCTCATTTGATATATTTTATTTTTTTAAATCTTTGCTGACTCATCAGGAGGGGTTAATGACGTCATAAATATCTCATTTTTAGAGGGGATCCTCGTCTCAACTAGGTATTGAAGAGTAGATTACAAATATATATACCACTTGGGGGAAGTGTTTAATTTTCGGCGCCATCTTGTCAAAAAACCTCGAAGTTTTTTGTCCCCCTCCCTAAAACCGTACTTGCGCAATTGCTAAAAATATAGAAAAATATGCAAAATATGCGGTCTGCTGGGCCAGAAAAAAAAGATTAGCAATTCGATCTGACGTACAAATCCAAGGTGAGAGATAATACAGGTCACTCGAAAAAAAAAATATTTTTTTAAATTTTAGAGTAGGGTATCAAATGAAAGGTATTAAAGTGTAGGTTACAAATATATATAACACTTTGGTATAGTGTTTAGTTTTCGGCGCCATTTTGTCAAAAAACATCTAAATTTTACGTGTCCCCCCCCCTAAAATCGTACTTGCGCTGTTATAAAAATATAGAAAAATATGCAAAAAGTGTGGTCTGCTGGGCCATAGACAAAATATGATTAGCAGTCTGATAAAATATGATTAGTCAGTTCGATCTGATTTACTGGAAATCCAAGATGGCGGATTTCATCTGAAAACAACATTGTTAACATAACATTGTGCAATACATATTTCTCACTCATCGCGTATTTATCGTGGGATCAAATTATTGGCCTGGAGCGAGTTTCGAGTACGCCAACTACCGTTTCTGGATATATAGAGGGCGTTAAAACATATTTTATCAGAATCGAATAACTTTGCACAGTCACATTTTTTCTCTTTATAGATATATAAATAATACCCCAGTTCGCTGCGGACGGCGGACAGCCTGCTGACTGTTTGACCGGGCCTTTAGTCTAATAAAATGTATTTTATTTATTTACTTTTTTAGGGTGTTCGACACCTTGGTTGTAAATTTTAATTAATTATTTCGAACTAGTTTTAATTTGACTTATTACTTATTAATTAAAAAAGTGTATATTAATATTACAGAAACATAACTTTAGTGTTGAATGAGGCACGTGCTTCACCCGTAGAAACAAGTTTGCGTACATTAGAAAGATTATATTATAAATGATAATAAATTGGAAAAAACAAATGTTACAGGAAATGTCAAAAGATCGTTTTAATTAAATCAGACTATTAATTAAATCAGTTAATAATTAAATGCATTAATATATTACGGTAGAGTAGTTTTATTTTTAGTAGTACCAAGGTCGCTCTCTCACTCGAAACAAGTTATGCGTGACGCGATGAGATTCATTTCAACTCCAACTGACCTACATTACCTGTCTTCTAAATGATTCTAATACATGATATTATGTAAAGATGAAAATAAAGCAAGGTGTAGAGTAAGAGATGGTACCTGGTCAGGTTATCTCACGTCTTGAGCAGTCAGTGACGATGGCTTTCCAACTAAAAACCCAGTATTCGGTCCACTAGTCTCGTCTTATTGGATAACCTGAAAACGTTTAACTGCTTTTTTAAAACAAGCTCAGAAGTGAGAGTCAAAAAAAAGATTCAGTCAGTCTGCTCGAATTTAAAAAAAGATAATTTCTTGTAACTAGAAAAAGGTTATTCCAGAAGGTTAACAATAATAATAGGGTTTAAGCAAAAACAACTACAAATCAGAACACAAGTCACGTGCTCCTACTATTGACCGAGCCTAGTGCATTCATCATTTCAGAGACTTGTGCTTTAAAATGTTTGTGTGTTTGTTTGTTTAACGATGATTGGAGTACAAATTGAAGGATTTAAACGGAATTTGTTATAATTTGTGACAGCTGAATAGTTTATGAAAATTCTGCACTAAAAATTTTCATGATTGTGGCCAATATGGTGGATGACTAAATATGTAGTATGATAATATGTTATATATCAATTTTAATTTTGAAATAAGTTAATGGTTATATTGCATGTGCCATGTGCATACCATTTTCAAGAACTTTTTAAGGTAGATAAAGACTATGTAAGTTTTCCCTGCCAAATTTTTCCTAGTAGCTATTTGAAAACAAATATGACCTACTTATGAACAAACATCTTTTTTCCTACTTGAGTTCTTTATGCATAGCATCACTAGATAGTATTAAAATCAATAATAAGAAAAAAATCCTACCGCGGGTTTCCGCAAGCCGAGCGAATTTCCATTGGAAATTTGTAGTATTTGTATAATCGTAGTAGTTTAAAAGAAGTTTAAACTGCACAACATTGAACTACAAATTTCCAATGGAAATTCGCTCGGCTTATGGAAACCCGCGGTAGGATTATTTTGTATTTTTTTTAAAATCTGTTTTGAATCGCTATGGTAACTTATTTTTTGGATTGAGGAACCCAAAAAAACCTAAGAAGCGATACCTCATTTGATTTTTTGTATTTTTTAAAATCTTTGCTGACTCATTAGGAGGGGTTAATGACGTCATAAATATCCCATTTTCAATAGGGATCATCGTCTCAACGAGCTTGATTTTTCGGTGCAATTTTCATTTCGATACGTCAATTCGTTCGAGCGCTATCGTGCTTACAAGAAATCCCCAATAAATTATTACTATTACTATTGTCATTATTATTAAAAATATTATTCGAATCGCTATGGTAACTCATTTTTTGGATTGAGGAACCCAAAAAACATAAGAAACGATACCTCATTTGATTTTTTGTATTTTTTTAAATCTTTGCTGACTCATCAGGAGGGGTTAATGACGTCATAAATATCCCATTTTCAATAGGGATCTTCGTCTTAACGAGCTTGATTTTTTTGGTGCAATTTTCATTTTGATACGTCAATTCGTTCGAGCGCTATCGTTCTTACAAGAAATCCACAAGAAATTATTACTATTACTATTGCCATTATTATTAAAATATTATTTGAATCGCCATGGTAACTCTTTTTTTGGATTGAGGAACTCAAAAAACCTATGAAGCGATACCTCATTTGATATATTTTATTTTTTTAAATCTTTGCTGACTCATCAGGAGGGGTTAATGACGTCATAAATATCTCATTTTTAGAGGGGATCCTCGTCTCAACTAGGTATTGAAGAGTAGATTACAAATATATATACCACTTGGGGGAAGTGTTTAATTTTCGGCGCCATCTTGTCAAAAAACCTCGAAGTTTTTTGTCCCCCTCCCTAAAACCGTACTTGCGCAATTGCTAAAAATATAGAAAAATATGCAAAATATGCGGTCTGCTGGGCCAGAAAAAAAAGATTAGCAATTCGATCTGACGTACAAATCCAAGGTGAGAGATAATACAGGTCACTCGAAAAAAAAAATATTTTTTTAAATTTTAGAGTAGGGTATCAAATGAAAGGTATTAAAGTGTAGGTTACAAATATATATAACACTTTGGTATAGTGTTTAGTTTTCGGCGCCATTTTGTCAAAAAACATCTAAATTTTACGTGTCCCCCCCCCTAAAATCGTACTTGCGCTGTTATAAAAATATAGAAAAATATGCAAAAAGTGTGGTCTGCTGGGCCATAGACAAAATATGATTAGCAGTCTGATAAAATATGATTAGTCAGTTCGATCTGATTTACTGGAAATCCAAGATGGCGGATTTCATCTGAAAACAACATTGTTAACATAACATTGTGCAATACATATTTCTCACTCATCGCGTATTTATCGTGGGATCAAATTATTGGCCTGGAGCGAGTTTCGAGTACGCCAACTACCGTTTCTGGATATATAGAGGGCGTTAAAACATATTTTATCAGAATCGAATAACTTTGCACAGTCACATTTTTTCTCTTTATAGATATATAAATACAAGAGAAAAAAACAGAAATTATAGCTGTAAATACTCAAATAAAACCACTCTTATAAGGATTTAATCTTTTAGAGTGAAGATAACTGAGTGAAGATGTACTTAGATAACAATTGCAAGGCGTCAATAACAACAATATAATAACACAACAATAATATATAATAACAGCAAACACGTCAATAACCAGCAAAGGAGGCTCAAATCTAAAATGTGAGATGCTAGAAAGCTGACGAAGAAGAAGGGTACGAGAAAATAAAACACATTTTTTTAAAATGATCACTTATAAGACAAAAGGGTGAAGTCATTAAGAAACTAAGAATAAACCTGTATTAAATCCAATAGGTATCGGACGTTGATTCGTTTAATTACAACCTAACGTGTTATTTACACACGAAACACACTACACTATGATTACTAACAGCAAACGTCTAAAGCAGAAACCAACCATTATGTAGACATCATTTTTAGTTTTAGACATGTGCCTGTGATATGATTGATTATACTATTATTAGTCTTTATAAATTTGTACAATGCATATTATAAATCATAAGTTTGTGGTATATGAATTAGCGTTAGCTTTTAGTAACACTAGCAATTAAAGAAGAAATGTAAATGTAGAGACGTTTATTAGACTAAATTTGACTAATCTAATCGTTTATTTTAGTAACATTAGAAGTAGATAAGTAAATGCAAAGAGATGTTGAAAAATAGATTTGACTAATATAAGCTTTAATTTTGTAACATTAAAAGTAGAAAAGTAAATGCTAAGAGCTGTTTATTAGATTACATTTAGTGACATTAGAAGTAGACGTAGACAAGTAAATGCAAAGAGCTCTTTGCTGTTTATTACAATTATTAGTAGAAAAGTAAATGTCAAGAGATGTGTCAGACTACATTTAACTAACCTAAGCGTTTATTTTAGTAACATTAAAAGTAGAAAAGTAAAGGCAAAGAGCTGTTTATTAGAATACGTGTATTAAACGTATATTAGACTAACTAAAGCGTTTATAACATTGAAACATTAGAAACATAAATAGGTAGTAAATGTAAAGAGATGTTTATTAAACTAAATTTGACTTATCTAAGCGTTAATTTAGTGAAAGTATTAACTGTAAAAGTATATTACTAAAAGTAGAAAATTAAATTTAAAGAGCTGCTAATTAGAATATTTTATTAGACTAACCTAAGCGTTTATTTTAGTAACATTAAAAACATAAATAGTAAATTTAGAGAGATGTGTATTGGATTACATAAACTAACCTAAGCGTTTATTTTAATAACGTTAGAAACGGAAAAGTAAATGTAAAGAGCTGTTTATTATACTACATTTGACTAATCTAAGCGTTAATTTTAGTACCATTAGAAGTGGAAAATTAAATGTGAAGAGCTGTATATCAGACTTCATTTGACTAATCTAAGCGTTTACTTTATTAATATTAGAAGTAAAAAAGATAACATGCAAATAGATGTTAATCACACTAACAACACTTGGCTAACCTAAGCGTTTATTATAATATCATTAGTGGTAGAAAAGAACTGGTCAATTGCTATAATACAATAATTTCGTGTGATGACGCTATTAGGTTTTTGAAGTACCCCACCATTATAATGATTCGCTATCTCACATTGAAGGATAATACAGTCTTTGATAGCTTTGATTTTAGTAGCATTAGCTCACATAGTAAAAAAATTGTTTATTTTAAAAGGAATCAATTATATAAATAAATAACATTTAAAAGAGACAGGGCAACTGGGAGCGGCGATTTTAAACCTTCTAAAATCGCATTTTTTATTATATAAAATTGAGCAATTTATATTATATGTATTTCGTAATTCGTAAATGTGGCTGTTTCATTAACACAAAAAAAGAAAATTCTTGTGGAGAAACTACTAAATTCCTTTTTTCAAACATTATTTGATGTAGGTAAAAGCATAAGAAAGAAGTAATATAGAAAGATACCTTGGCCGTATAACACAGATACCTTGATAATTAATGTTACTTGAAGTCAAAACTATTTTATCCAAATTCTTCTTTGGTTTTACACGTGTAAATTTATTCTCTTCTACGTTCCTCTTAATTAATTTAGTCAATTTGATAATGGTCAAATAAACTCGCTATTTTTTTCTCGTTTTGTTCTAAGACTTAAATGTAAATGATTACTTTTTTAGATTCTTACGAAAGTTAAGCCTAACTTCGATTAACTCATTAACTTCATGATGAAATCTCAACCTTAAAGAAAAAGTTAAATGCTTTTTACTTAACTTTTAATGTTAAGTTAAATCCAATTACTTTTTACTTTTAACAAATTTTCACATCACTTGTGTACTCTTTTTTTACATACCTTTAAAATTATCTCAATTTAATTATAAAGTAATCATGATTACTGATTAAAAGTTAATTATTATAATTTAAAAACCATTTCATTTCATAGTTAAATGGTAATCAATCAGTTGCGGGTTTTGTTGTATTTAGTGTTGTATCCATCAATAACCTATCATTAGTTGAAATTCCAAATCTCAAAAAAGTTCATGGAGTTCACCTCGACGGATAATTTATGGGAGGACCAAACAAAAAGAGTTTTTCGAATGGAATAATGTCCTTGATTTTTTTGTTTAATGACTAGTCTTAGCTACACTATTAAAACCCTATGCTATTAAAGGAAAAATAACAATAATTTGTGTCTTACTTAATAGCTCAATTAGCTAAAAGAGCCGATTCTTATTGCATTATTGAAGGTGTTGGGCTTTTTTTTTCGATGTAACAATACCTGTTAATTTAAAACGTTGCAATAGTTCGTTTTTAAGGACAATCGAAATGGAAGGGGCTTTACGACTTCTATAATTTTCTTTAATTCAGTTACTTCGTAACGCTGTTTGGATATACTTCATGTAATTGTCGTTCATATGTAAGTACGACATTAATTATTTTGTTCTAAAATAACAGATTAAACTCAAAATTTTATAATATCAAGGATAGATTCAACACCTTAAATATAGGATTAAAATTTATAATTTCTTTATTATGTTATTAATTCAACACTAAACGCAAACATTTTTGAAATTAAGATAATAGTTTGTATAATAAATTTTAATGAATCAGTCATTAAATTAATTATTTTTAATGATAAGTAATTTAATTAATTACCCATAATATTTATAACATTATCATGCACTCTGTAGATTTCAGTCTACAGAAAACATTCAGGAAAATTAATGTTCTCTCATTAAAATGAATCGTTTTACATTATTTTTTAATGATTTACCTTAGAAAGGACATTAATTTCTGCACTTCGTATGATTAAATAATTACAAGATAAAAAGAACTTTTTATATATGTACTACGTTTTTAAATTTTCTGTCATTAATCATAAATTTGAAACCCGTCAAAACGAAGATCGTAAATATGGGATATGTCAAAACAAATCAAATAACTTGCGGATTTTTTCCGAACTAACTTTCCATACGGCAAAATTTGCTGAGAACGGATTAAATTCTGCTGAAAGATGGCTAAAAGTTGGCTAAGATGTTTTAAAAATCTATAGAAATAAATGTTTCTTATTAATTTATATGCAGTTATTGAAGAATATTCGTTGTTAAAAATTAGAGTTACTTTAATTATTTGGAGCCATTGTACTTATATGGTGCCTTTACCTTAAATGTCTTTTCACGAAACTAAAGTAATATTATTATATATTATTCTAATAAACTATGATTAATTTGCCTCTTTAAAAAGATATATGTTTGTAAAACACCACTATGAAAAATAAAATTCTTAAGTTAACCATTATGATATTCCACATTATTAAGAATAAGTAAGTTTAGGTAAGAGACTTGTTGCTGTCTTGTCTGCTAGGTTTTTTTTTTTATTATTATTTTTATAAGCTTATTTTGCTTCCGAACCATTATGATAATGATAGTCCAAATTATTAAGATTAAGTTAATTTTAGGGAAGAGACTTGTTTCTGTCTTGTCAGCTGTAGGTTTTTTTTTTATTATTTTGCTTCTGAACCATTGCATTGTGTTGGTCAAAATTATGAAGAGTAAGTTAATTTTAGGAAAGAGACTTTTTTCTTCTGCCTTGTCTGCTATAGTTTTTTTTTTATTATTTACATCAGCCGATTACATCAACCGTTTTCCAACCGATCATTGTGATAATTCTAAAGAACGAAATCTATAACTATTACTGTTAACAATTTTACACTCTTAACACATTTAATACTCATTATATTAAATTCACTTGTCCCCAAATCTTGTAAGCTAAATTTGACCCACTTCCCAACTACCTAGAAAACTAAAACTTGCACATATTGTGTACTTCAGATGAAAAAGCAATAGTTATCTAGAAATTAGTAAGTTCATTAATTAATTAACTATTATTTAAATTATTAATTTATTTATTTGTCTTCAAACCTTGTAACCTACGTGTGACCTAATTCCCGAGAACATAGATAGAAACTTACACAGATTGTGTATTCCAGATTCGAAATGACAAAGCAATAATAATAATTAATTAATTACTGAATTTTAATACTAAATTTAAAACTTGCGTAGAGTATGTATTTATAATGACAATATAGGAATCAGTCATTAATTAATTAATATAATTGAAATAATTGAATTAAGAAAATCTATAGTGCCATAAAAAAAGTTTATTTTGAATAAAATTGTTTGTTTCCAATTTCTTTAAAAAACCCGTATTAGAAATGAGGAAAAATTTTTGGTCTCTTTTTGTTTGTCCTTCCAAATTCTTGCGAACCGCTATACTTAAAAATCGACTCGTTTTTAATTAAATTTGTATGGAAGGTCATAATAAGCCCATGATAATTTCAATCCGTCTAAGCAAATTTAATAATAAGTGTGGCCCCACTCGTCTAAATTTTATGTCTGGTGTGATCATTCGTTTAATAAGAGAACTAGAGGTAGAGGAAGCTAATATGCCTCACAAATCAAATTGACAGACTATTTTGTACGTGCGTTTGTAAGTGAGAGCTAATTATTGTGGTTATACTATCCAGCAATACAGCTATAGATTTCTTATAGTATCCTTCCTTCATACACGTGAAAAGATGGCTGAACTAATTTTGTTAATTTAAATTCAAACTTGACCCAGTAATTGCCTAGTACCTTAAAATTTATCTTAAATATATTTAAAAAAACATAAAATAAAAACAGATCAATATTATAATACTATAATCATTAATAAGAAGATAATTAATAAAAAAAAATATTAATAATAATTAAAAAAAATATTAATAATAATTAAATAATAATTACTTAAACAGTACAGTGTGGCCTACGCATCCTCGCTGTGTGCTGGGCTAGCACACACTCGAAATTAGATTTAAAATGAAATTTAGTCAATTTAAGTACCANCCCCCTAAATATACATAACAACAATTACTGTACTGTACTCATAAAGAGCTTTTCAAAGGTCTGCATCATTAAAGGGTTTTCATTACTTTGAGATTTGTATCCCGTACTTAAAAATCACCATTAATAGGGTACTACTTAAACAGTACAGTGTGGCCTACGCACCCTCGCTGTGTGCTGGGCTAGCACACACTTGACCTGTTTATTTACTGGTAAAATATGTACTTCAAATTTAACCATTTAAGAGCGTAGAACATAAAGTAATAGATATATTTTGAAGTTTATCCTATTATACTTTATTTTATCCTCATAATATGACAATTCTTCCAAGTATATGACGAAGCTATGTGGAACTTTAATTGCCACACGTATTAAATTCTATGCCCAAGAATTAAATACAATACTAAAAAAAATATTAATAATAATTAAAAAAAATATTAATAATAATTAAATAATAATTACTTAAACAGTACAGTGTGGCCTACGCATCCTCGCTGTGTGCTGGGCTAGCACACACTCGAAATTAGATTTAAAATGAAATTTAGTCAATTTAAGTACCAATTTAGCTATTAAGTCATTAAAAAATATCCTAGTCTGAAAGGCCTTAAGGCGAAGATACACATGCCTAGCTAGCTTGAACAAAAACATGTCAGCTACTTGCACGTGTATATGTTAAATGGCATGCCTTTAGCTGGCAAGAAAGCTGATAAAAACTTAATAAAATCCTTAAAGCATGCCAGTTACTCTACCAAATACCCTCTTTTGGTTGGAGATGGTGCTATATTAATATATAAACCATCTGTGCATAATTAATACTGGTTAGAAATAAATGAATGAGATCCTGTTTAAAATAGAAACAGATCTAGACAATCATACTTTCAATTACCAGCGAGGTTACATTATTATAGTATATTTAAACATTTTAAAATTGGAATACAATTATTTTTNAATAGTTGGAACATGATGTGTACTTGACTGCGGTTTGGTTCTAGTTACAAAACTCTAGTTTACCTGTAAAATATATATATATGTATATATAGCTGAGATTAATAATTGGTATATTATTAGCAATAATCATATACCAGTGCTAATTCAATCGTAAAATTGGTAATAACATCAGAAGTACATAATATAATAATGACATTGAAAATAAAATATATTTTACAATTTCAATACATCATTCACCCATGACACCAATCTTTTTCCATTTGTGTTGAAATCTTCCAAAAAAAAGTTGAAAGATTGAACAAAAATAATAATCAGGTATATCATTAAACTATCGGTGATGGATAAAGAAAATCTAGACGTTAAAAAAAATGAACAAGATTATGATCAATTAAATAAAATATATAATTATTTTATACCTTTAATCTTTATTACAACTTTAATTCACTTGTGTTTCGATTAAATTATATGACTAGATACATAAATTTGTTAACAAATCATACACGTACTCTTGTATATATTACATTAATTTATCTGCTGGTAAATAGGCCTTAAGCTATGTATAATATTAATGTAACTAAAATATCATATTGTATGTAGATAATTTTATAAACATGTAATCACGCAATATCAAATTTATTAAATATAAATAAAGTAACGCAATTGACATGATTTGCATGTATAAATAAATAAATCTAATTATTTGTTTGACAAAGTTGATTATGCAAGAGAGTTCTGGTGGTTGTAACGGTGTTACGACTCGATAGTAACAACAAGCGAATTATTCAGTTTGTCGAGTCTTGAAAAAAAAAAAAAGAAAAAGAAAATGCAAATTAATAATAACTAGATGTAATGTATAGTGTATTATATGTGAATAAATTAGTGAAAGATTTGCAATTATGACATGAAGATTAATTAATGTTAATTGTTTTCGGGGTTTTTGATTGACAGCTTTATAGCTGTAATAGGTTGGAGCTAACTGACAGTGCACGCACATACAGTCCATGATCTAATCTTATCTTTAATGATATCGATCCATCAAAGGAAGAACTATATATTTGACTTGAATTGTAAGCGAATAATAATTCACTACAATAACAATAAGTGGATAGAAGTTGTGTAGAAATTCTACACAACTTAAGTATGTTTACGAAGCTACAAAAATTCTTATTTTTAGTCATAGAATCCAAATCCAATCTAAAATTCATACCTTATATGTAACTGTTTTGTTGCCTAAAAAGGTGTTCAGCAGGGCTCAAAAAGTGAAAAAAAAATTATCAATAATGTATCTTTTTGAGAATAGATTTAGATTCTTAGGCTAAAAATAACCAATTTTTTGTCTCTTGAATTATTTTTCTAAATCCATTAGTTTAGCTGTAAAATGGACTTAAAGTTTTAATTATTTTAGCACATTCAGGGCTCTCCAGACGGCAAACTAATGCTCGGAGCAAAAAATTTCCAAATTCTTTTAGCCATAAAATCCAAATCCAGGCTTAAAAATATAGCTTCCTATTCACTTTTTTTAATTTCGTAAATTTTACACTTTTCTGCTGAACACAGAAAATGTTCAGCATATGTTCTAGAAGCGCATTTTTAGCCATTATCGAACCCTGAAGACCGCATCTTTCTATCTATCATGGTTTCAGAGATATTTCGCTGTTCCATATTAGCTGGGACACCCTGTATTATGGCTTTTATACATATAGATATTGATACATTCTTCCATTTAACCCCCCTAAATATACATAACAACAATTACTGTACTCATAAAGAGCTTTTCAAAGGTCTGCATCATTAAAGGGTTTTCATTACTTTGGGATTTGTATCCCGTACCCCTGTGTACCAAAATTTCGAAAATTCTTGTAGACAGGGATTTAGTGATTTTCCCCTTGCTTTGAAGCTCAAGTGTGCACATTTTCATCGAGATCGGACTAAAACTGTAGATTTTTATAATGATAATACACACACACACACACACATGCGTTGACTTTCATACGCATAATAGATAACTACGTATATATAGGAAACTTGAAAGAACCATTGGTTAAAGATCTACTTATTTTATTAATTAGTGGATCGTATGATCCTATAATAGCAATGACTTCTTTCATTAAAGTACTTTTATTAACAATTAAAATGCATTTGTCATGATTAGAGGATATGACAGATACCTATGATATAACATTCATCCATTCCCATGGAGGCACAAAGAGGTATCAAAGTTGATATAGATTGTTGTTCATCACTCTGTAAAGTATGGCACAGAAAAGGTTCGAAAGGCATTTTTTATGATGTTAGGAAACCATTTAGCCATGATTTATTGGGAATAGTTAAAGCACAACAAACCTTTTTAAAAAATATCTTCAAAATGCCTATATGATTATACGATCTTTTTTGTACTCCCTTTTGGACCCTAAGGTTATCCATCCATACTTTTTGAATCATAATCCTGAATTACCTTCGTTGTATCCTCCTCCGTTTGGCCAACTCTAGAAACTGATACTGGTGGAACCAAAATGTTCCCTAATGTCTGAAGCGGATTTATGTCTTGCGAATTTTTGAAATCGGGGACAAAAAAATGTTGGTTCTTTAGAATGATCACATGGCTTTCATAGAAACGTTTCTATCGCTAACCTCGAAAGCAAAAGTTGTTGCAAGTTTATCTTATAGTGTTATCAGAATCATTTCCTTTCAAAGAGAACATAGAGATGATGCTTTAGAAATTATTAAAATTGCAAACGGTGTCTGAACTCTAAAGAAAAGGAATAGATAAATGATCATCAAATTATTAAATTACCCTCTCATTGTTATAAAAGATGTTCGTGGCTCAGAATTGACTCCATATATTTCACGATGGAAGAATTGCATTATCTTACTGTTATCATTATTTTTTTTTTTACTTACGAAGCAGAACTATTTATCCTTGATAAGTAGATCCGCTTGCGTGACTACCTTTGATCTTTCTTTTGCTTTGTTTGTATCTTACGTTAATGCAACTCTTAGAGGATATGATAACAATACTATTGATAATAATCTATTAAAAACTAAGAGGCTTTTACTAAAAGGCAACATTCTTTTTATTAGTAGAATGATACAAAGAAAATTGCATTTAGTAAAATGTTTAAAACATGCTTCATAGAATTAGCTTATCCACTTCAGAGTAGTTGCTAAATTGATATAAGCTGTCGTCAATCGGGAACTACTAAAAACATTTTTGCACGCTATGTATCATGTCGTAACTTAATTCCTTAATAGATTCATTCTCATTGCATACGAAACTAAACTGTTCAGGCACAACATTAAAAAAAATCAAAGCCTCCTTTTTCCAATAATCAAATTAAAATTAAGAATTATAATTATGTGGTATTGATTAAATATAATTATTTAATGTGTAAACAGATTGATTAGATTATTAGATGTTGAAAATTTGTGCCTACCTATTTCTACATTGGATATGAAAGCTACAAACTGTCATAATTAGGAGCAAAAAAAGTATACAGCACGTGGTAATTATTAAATTTAGTTACTGCTTTAAGTGGTGAAGAATCATAACAAAGTATTTGCATAGCCCTAAAAAAACAACTAAAACCA
>KZ651125.1:725528-739329 GCA_001010745.2 Gerris buenoi
TAGGGTAAAAAAACTTAAGGGTTAATTTATTTTTTTTTTTTTTTCGACACCGTGAGGGGTATCATATTAAAGGGTACGTCGAGCTGATTACAAAAATATATAATTCTTATGTTATAACTTTGATAGTGCGAGCGTAGGCAAGTTTGAAGAGGGTGAGAAAAGTGTCCCCCCCTCTATCTCCCTTAATGTGAAGTGCAAAAAATCTGAAAAAATTCCTGAACAATCTTCGACCAAAAGTAAAGATATCACTCTTTGGAAATTTCGAAAAAAATATTATTTTTTTGACAAAATCCTTTTTTTTATAATTACAGTCTTTTCGATGTATTTATATGGTTGTTTTCCGGTTCAGTGGCAAAAAAATACTTCATCAGAAGTTTGTTTGTGTGTTTTGAGAATATCAGACCCATAGGATATTTCACAGTAAGCTTTTTAGCATTTTAAAAAACACCATCAATAATCAATAATAGGGTACTACTTAAACAATACTGTGACCCTCGCTGTGTGCTGGTTAGCATACACTTGACCTGTTTATTTTAGCTGGATATCTGTCTGTCGTTCTGCGTCTCGCATGCTCACACAGTTTTTAAAGTAAAGAGTTGAAACTTGGTACAAAAATCAGTCCTTACATAATTACATTCGTACCGCTCATAAATTTTTAACGAAATTAACCCAGTCAGCAAAAATTCGTAAAAAAATCTAAAAATTTATGATTGCGCTGAAATGTGCGCAAATTGTACCTCTTCATAAGAAAAACAATTTCATTAAATTTTGTTTTGTTATCTGCTGCCATTTTTAAATAATCAACTTCCAAACTCTGAAACTTGTAACGCTAAATAATTTTGATAATATTGCGTCGATTGAGTTGATATAGACAAATAATACCTCCTTATTTCAACTAAATATCTAGAATTATTTAGTGAGGAAAAGTTCCGAGACGTGGGGCGACATCCGATTACTACACATTTTTATTTTGGATTTACACGTTTTAAGGCCACTTAAATCCAAAAAAGTGAAAAGAAAATACCTAATATTTTTTTGTAGTTGGCCTATTTAGGTTTGTTTAATAAGACACATTTTTTAAAACTTTTTTTCTCTAAATTTCCATATTTCGTCTTTCAAATTTCGACTTCTTCAGGCTTGTAACAGTTTCTCAGTCACAGTCAAAATATTTTAAGAGTTAGACAAGTCTGAAAAAGCTCAAATTTGAAGGGTAATATATAAATAGCGTTTTAAAGGAGAAAATTAAATAAAATAATAAAAAAAAAGTCCATTCAAAAAAATTTCGAGGACATATTTTTTTTTTTATTAAATCCTAGAAAAAAATGAGTCCCTCCTATTTTACGCTAATTTTTCATTATTTTCTAAAATAAAAATCTCCCTCAAATTTCAACCGATTTTTCTAGTTGAACAATCATTCTCTATTAATAATTTTTAGAAAATCATATAAAGAAATTAGAAGTCGATCCAAACGAAACATCAGGTCAAATAGAAGACCAACTTCAAGTCACAATTTATCTTAAAAAACAAAAATGATAAATAGGTGAAGGAAAATAGTTGGAACATGATGTGTACTTGACTGCGGTTTGGTTCTAGTTACAAAACTCTAGTTTACCTGTAAAAGGTCGTTGTTTTCATGTTGTTTTCATTGTTCGAATGTTGTTTTCATCAAAACGACAGAGAACGTAATTTTACTTTTACTTACACTATTTTAAAGATATGGGATGTTGATAATCTTAATATTAGCTCAAAGTTACTATCGAATACAAAAAAGGCTTTTTGAGGCGGCAATTGCTTTTGACTGTAAGCGTTCATTATTTTCATTGTAGAATTAAAGTCCAGGAAATATTGATTCTGTCAAATTCACATCATAAACAGAGGTGTACTGGAGCTGGAACGCTGTTCTGGTACTGATTTAGTGGATGAAAAATTACTTTTTTGCGTAAAATGTGTTCCCAAATTATGTTATTTTACGTTTTTACTTGATATTTCAATGTAATTTCGTTGCTTGAATGTGTATTGTTTAAGTAGAATAAAAAAAAAAAAAAAAAAAAAAAATTACGTGCAACTATTGTACAGGTGCTTTAAACTTAAGTTCTGCACTTAAAATAATTTTTTATTTATTTATTAATTTCTTCGTTATTAGTAATTTTTGTAGTTTGTAGTGCTACTACTGCACTAAAACTATTGTGTCATACTCGCACAACTGTAGTGGGATTAACTTTTGTTTAATTCATGTTGTATTCAGTATTATAAACACTTATTAAAACAACTCTCAGTAAATTTCGATTTATAGCTCATTTATTGTTTCTCAACTAACATTGTTAATGACATTATTATCATTAACAATCTAGTGAGCTGATTCAACAATGATAAAAAAAAGAATCAGTACGGTAACTAATTTATATAAATACTTTGTTTCTAAAATTCTTAGTGTGAATAGCTAACAGAATAGTTACATAATAAATTGTATAAATTAATATTCACTAATTTAACTTCTGCCATGGAAATTTTTCTAGCAGTACGAGTATTGCAAAATTCAACTATAAAAAAGTTATTGTAAAATATGGAGTTAATGAACGAGCTTTTTCCCCTTACAGACTTAGTTTTGTTACTTCATTACTAATCATTAATCATGCCTTGGTGCCCTATTGTAAATTTTACCACCTGAATGCATCAAAACGCGTTTTTTATAGGTTAAATTCTCCAAAATTTTCCGGATTCTCCCGCTTGCTTGGGCAGTATTCCCCTCAGAATCTCCGGTATTTCGGTACTGGAACATTTGCGAGTGCACCTTTGATTACAAATTAACCAGCTGTAATTATACCATGACTTCTAGTTGGACTTAATCTCTTTAGCGCTGATGATGACTGTTTGTAGTCAAAAGTTTCACCTCAGTAAAGCTATTGTGGAAAACAGTATTTTACATCTTTATCTCTACTCATTTGATCGGCTCACGTTTGTTATAGTGACTATCATCTAGGTTCAGTTTTTAGCAATTATTTCCACGTCCGCGTTCAATTTTAGTTTGTACAAGACGTGGAGAAAGATAAGTTAACTTGTGAACAAAAGTCACTCAATTTGTCGTATCGCTTTAGTGATAAAAAAAAAAAATAAGAAAAGAAAACAATAAAAACACATCGACTCTGCTTATCTTCTTAGCTGTTAGGTAACAAATGTAAGATAAATTTACTATCTCTTGACGTAGATTAAATTTACTATATCATACATATACTATATCATCTATTTACTATATCATAATAGTAAATTTAATCTGCTATTCCACTTTCAATTTTATTGTTAAGAGTCATTCTGATTTGAAATGTGAAGTTTTCGCTCCCATTTATAAACATTATCAGGAACTGATTCCATTGCAAGTACCTGCATGGGTACATAACGTTCATATGCATGTAGATCAGTATCAATAACACGAATCTACATGTGTCTGAAGTTGCATCCAGTAGGAAAATATCTTATTGTTGGTAAGAAATACCAATACTTAAAGTTGTAATACATCGGAATGATTCCAGTTTAATTATGATGGTGTATCACCTACTAAGAATTTTAAAATAGAATTCAATTCTCAGCCACAAATTAAGTAACGCGTCCCCCCCCCCAAACTTAAAATTTACAAGCACATATTATGTGCTTATAAAGTTTAAGTTTGGGGTAAAGTTTAAAATAACCACCATTGAATGAAAGCCAGCTGATTACTGATCAAACGACACCTCTATTATCTTTACAATTTACACATCTTCAACAAAAAAAATCTGTCAAAGACAACCCAGACAAACTTTCTCATGTAGCTTTCGAATTCATGATTACTTTTATTTATTAGTTTTCGTATGAAAATTTAATTATTGTTGAAAATTTCATCACAATTCATCATAAAATAACTTTTCTTTTGCGGGTAATCAAACCCGGACCCTCTCCGTCCGCGTTTTAAGCTATTTTCTCAAGAACTAGATTTTTCCAGGGAAAACGGCTTATTCGTATTTAAATGGACTACACTTTAGAATTTTGCAATCAAAATCATCGGAACCGTTTTCGAGAAATATATATTTTTTTGTTTTTTTTTTTTAGAGTTTTTGGGGGGTAGCGCAAATTTGGAGCTAAAATTCATTTCTCGATTTAGCCTCGCGGTATGATGATGCCCCGGAAAATCGTAAACTCGAATTTTCGCGCCATCACAATACTTTCTCCGTTATATGAGAAAGTAAAAATAAAAAATGTGGTCCATTTAAATACGAACTTAACCGAATACAGTTTTCGTGGGTAAAATCTAGTTCTTAAGGAAACAGCTTTAAACAGGAATAGTGAGCGATCGGGTTTGATTCTTTCCCACAAAGGAGTTATGTTTTATTAAAATGTTAAATGTAATCATGAAACTAACCAATTTAGAACACTAGACGAAGTAATTATGTATTCATTTAGGAGAAATTTTAGTATAAATGTGTCGGACAGATGGTGCGTCTCTATTCGTTCGACTACAGCCGAGTGTCGCTTCAGTCGTTGCATTGACCTACCACCTTTTGGTATGATTTGAAGAGTGAAGGAAATGTTACTAAGGATTCTTTTTAAACTTTTTATTTTATTTTGTTTATTATGACACATTAAAGAAACAACAATACATTGACAAATTCACATGAATGGCATAGATGATGCTATACATAGATTTTGATTACGTAATCATCTCAAGAAATTTGACTTTTATTTACATGAAATGCCATTAGTACTTTCCATTCATGTCTGATATTGAGTCAAGGCGAGTCAATAGAAAAGTTGTATGAGGAGGTATGTAAAGGGTGTAAACTGAAAAAGGAAAGAGGGTTGTTTCGCCACTTGTCTATAAGATCGACCTCACCTGAGGCCGAAGGCGAAGGTAGTCCAGAGTGGGAGATAGTTTAACATCCTAACCCAGTCTTTAGTACGATCAGTCCGTCCTCAAACATCGCCTCTGACGTTACGTTATCCTTCGTCTTATATGCCGGTTATTACGTCGTGTCTTTACGCTGTTTTCATTTAGTTACACAGTGCCTTTGGTTTTTTGTTTTTTTTCAAGTGATTATCATTTTTTGTTTTTAATTATAATCAAATATAACACGTGTAATATTATAATTGTATGTAAAAACAATGTGAGTTAGCTGAACCATTGGACTTAGTATGAAATACATTCTTCACTCCAAGTTCTCACACTTGTAAGTTAATTATTTTCAACTAAATAATATAATGCATCAGAAGTAAAACAAAAGCGAATGCATCAACATGAATAACACTTAATCATACTATCTTGCATAATAAGTTAAATCATTATTATTTGTGCAGGAAATACTATATTGTGCAAGAAGAAAGTAATATAAGATTAGAATTTAATCAAAACAAACATAATAAGAGTATAGTAGAGTTTAAGAAAACTTTTAGCCATCCATTGTTTCAGAATAATTAAAATCAAAGAATCATAAATAACAATAACAGAATAACGATAATAACATAATAACGTATAACGTAACAACTTTAAATATCGGTCAATCCAATATAATTAAATAGATTTTTTTTTGTACTTATTTATTATTTTGTGGACTAATTAACTTTGTTATACATCCCAAATGACTTTAATGTGTAAATATTTTTTCCTGTCATAATAGTTTAATAGACAAAGTTAAATTTACATTTTACTATCATATAGGTGTTGTTTATTTGTCCAAAAGTTCTTTAGAATAATTACGCCTATGTCTTAATAGTTAATCAGACAAAGGAATTCCATATGTGTACTGTGTAGCCAATCACATTTTTTCACATTTCACCTGATTTACTAGGTTACTCAGCCTCGGCAGTGATTGACTTGGCTACTCATGTACCCATCCAAAATTATTTTAAAGTGCAAATATTCTCATATCTATGTTATGTTCCTTTGTCCCAAAGTTCTTTAGACTAGATATCTCTTTGTCTTAAAAGTTATTTAGACTAGATATCCTTTTGTCTTAGTAGTTACTTAGACAAAGGAATTAGGCACTTCTTTTAATTATTACACCCCTTATAAAAAAACAGAGGGGAGTAACAATCTAAAGAAGGTGTACATTCTTTTTAGACTGTGATATTCCTTTGTTCCAAGATACATGGGACTAAAACTAAACATCCCATTTCTTAATAGTTAATTATTTAAAGTAATCTATATATATATGTAAAATTAAAGTTTTGTCTGTACATTGGTCAGAATTGAAAATTTTTTGGATACTTTTTCGTTTTNTTGCTCTCCCGTATAGCTCAGTTGGTAAGAGCACCTGTACGGTAAACAATAAATAACAATAACAGAATAACGATAATAACATAATAACGTATAACGTAACAACTTTAAATATCGGTCAATCCAATATAATTAAATACAATTTTTTTTTTTGTACTTATTTATTATTTTGTGGACTAATTAACTTTGTTATACATCCCAAATGACTTTAATGTGTAAATATTTTTTCCTGTCATAATAGTTTAATAGACAAAGTTAAATTTACATTTTACTATCATATAGGTGTTGTTTATTTGTCCAAAAGTTCTTTAGAATAATTACGCCTATGTCTTAATAGTTAATCAGACAAAGGAATTCCATATGTGTACTGTGTAGCCAATCACATTTTTTCACATTTCACCTGATTTACTAGGTTACTCAGCCTCGGCAGTGATTGACTTGGCTACTCATGTACCCATCCAAAATTATTTTAAAGTGCAAATATTCTCATATCTATGTTATGTTCCTTTGTCCCAAAGTTCTTTAGACTAGATATCTCTTTGTCTTAAAAGTTATTTAGACTAGATATCCTTTTGTCTTAGTAGTTACTTAGACAAAGGAATTAGGCACTTCTTTCAATTATTACACCCCTTATAAAAAAACAGAGGGGAGTAACAATCTAAAGAAGGTGTACATTCTTTTTAGACTGTGATATTCCTTTGTTCCAAGATACATGGGACTAAAACTAAACATCCCATTTCTTAATAGTTAATTATTTAAAGTAATCTATATATATATNAGAGAAAAATAGACCCCCGTCCCGGTGCGAGGGTCTATTTTTCTCTGTATGTCTCCCGTAGTTATTGATAATTGTAATTTGAATTATTTAAAATTTAATCTTTCGGTAGTAAGAAAACTACCAAAAAACTTAAAAATTGAAATTCTAATAGATGTACCAGGTACAGGTACTAATTGAGTACTTTACAATTATAAGCGTTAATTCTCGGTCTAGTTCTGATGCCGTGAATATTTGGCTCTCTAGATTAGTAGAATAATATTAAAAGCTTGGATTCGGGGAATATGTATCAGTGACGACAGGGAAAATTTATTCTCCCGTATAGCTCAGTTGGTAAGAGCACCTGTACGGTAAACAGAGGTCCCGTGGTTCGTGTCCCGGTGCGGGGGTCTATTTTTCTCTGTATGTCTCCCGAAGTTATTGATAATTGTAATTTGAATTAGTTAATCTTATAGTGCCTTTTAAGAATATGTGGTCGGCTAAGTTGTGCCGTTGATATGTTATGCGGGAAATAGTTTGGCAATAGGCATTTGAAATAAATAAACCATGGGAGAGCGGCCATTTCCCGCCTATTATGGTGGACAATGTGATTTTCATGATCCTACAATCCTACGAAATTATCTATTAGACCAAAAATGAAGTTCAAGGTTAGTTTGGCAATTGATAGGTTAGTTATTCAAACATTACCCCCAAATCAAAGTAGTCTCAAGACAAGTAGTACAAAGTAGTATCTTAAGACACTAAAAGATTAAGCCCTCCGCACACGGAGCAACTCAAAACAAACTGAAAACAAACTCAAATTACCAACCTGTTGACTGAGTTTCAACCTGTGTAATTGAATGGGACACCGCACACGGAGCAACTCATTACAAACTAGGTTTGCTTACTGTCAACTCAAAAACCGCTTTCCACAAATACTAAAAAAATCTACAATCATCCCTCTTTTTAAGCAAGGAGATAAAAAAGATATGAGAAACTATCGTCCGATCTCCCTGTTATCAAATATTAGTAAAATAATTGAAAAAATAGTCAAAAAACAGTTAGTTAACTACCTATAAAAATACGATATCGTTCCTACAAATCAATTTGGATTTAGAAAGGGAATTAGTACACAAGATGCGGTTTCAGATATCACTAAGGATATATATAAAGCATTGGACAACAATGAATATCCCATTGCAGTTTTTTTGGACATCGCTAAGGCGTTCGATTTTGTTCCACATCGAGCCTTGATTAACGTCGTATATAAACACGGTATATCCGAAAATGTGTTGAACTGGTTCAAGTCCTATTTAACCCACAGAGAACATTCTACGAAAATATCTAATTCTGTCAGTGATCCCAAAATTTCAGAATTTTCTATACCACAAGGAACGGTGTTAGGGCCTACGCTTTATTCTATCTATGTTGCTGAGTTTTGCAATCTGATAATAAATGGTAAAATCTACTCCTTCGCAGACGATACTGTTGTATTATTTACAGGTAAAAGTTGGGATGACGTGCACAAAACGGCCAACCAAGGATTAAAAATATTATCAGATTGGTTAAAAAAAAATAGCCTCTCCTTAAATACTACTAAAACACAATAAAAAGGACAACCAAGTAAATCTCAGTTAAAAATACACGAACCTAAATGCTATATAAGCGATGAATATTGCAAATTTGTATTCCTCTTATCAGAGTCAGTAGTACTCGATATCTTGGTATTATAATAGACAACAGGATGAAATGGACTGAACACTTACTTAATAGTAAAATAAGAAGAATGATTTACATAATATTAACATTAAGAAACATATGCGACATCAAAACTCTGAAGCAGGTTTACTTTGCGCTAGTACAATCGCATTTACAATATTGTGTAGTCGCCTGGGGAGCTGCCTATCCTTCAAGACTAGCTACTCTACAGTCTACTCAAAATATATTACTTAAATTAATGTGCAACAAACATAAATACGATTCTCCTGTTCCACAATACAAACAATTAAATATTTTAAACATTCCTGATCTACTTTCTTATGCGACGATATTAATGGTTAAAAAATATTATAATACATTTTTACCTGTAGAACATAGCTATAAAACTAGAAGTCAAACGCGTCAATTTCTAAAAACACCAAGATCCCGAACTACAACAAAAACAAATAATATAATACGAGAACTTCTACTCAAAATTAATTATAATAATTAAATCTTAAGCTTCCCAACGGTATACTTAACTTTGTGATTCCGTTAAAAATTGGAAGAGAAATTCAAGTTAGAACGCGAAAAAACAGCACAGAAAGTGTAGAATAGGAGGGTGACAAACCAGCAATACACACGCTTTTTCCGCGATAANTGTCTGAATAGTTATTTAGACTGATATCCCTTTGTCTTAATAGTTATTTAGGCTTGATATCCCTTTGTCTTAATAGTTATTTAGACTAGATATCCTTTTGTCTTAATAGTTATTTAGGCTTGATATCCCTTTGTCTTAATAGTTATTTAGACAAAGGAATTAGGCACTTCTTTCAATTATTACACCCCTTATAAAAAAATAGAGGGGAGTAACAATCTAAAGAAGGTGTTCATTCTTTTTAGACTGTGATATTCCTTTGTCCCAAGATACATGGGACTAAACATCCCTTTCTCTTAAAAGTTAATTAGCCAAAGTCATTTATAATATAAAAAAACATAAGGCAGTAACAATCTAAAGAAGTATCAGGAATTATTTATTTTATAAGTGGTAAAAAAATACTCGAAAGATGCCCAAGTAAATAAATACATGTTACCCATATATTTGGTGGGATAGGTTGAAAATTAAATTAGTTCCTGATTGTTGTACTTACCTATCTGCGGCTTGTTTTACCATAAAAACTTATAATATGTGTATTGTGATTAGTCCCCATTCTACAGCTTTAAACACTACTTTCAAGAAACTTGATTTTTGGAGAATGAGGTATTGGTATTGGTTTGTATCTGAAAGAATAGATGGCCACTAACCTGCATAATTCCCTAAGCTCAACCCACATGACCTGCCAAGTAAAATAACCTTCCTTGAATGCGCTAAATTTCATTGAAATTAATCCATTCAGTTGCTTGCCAAGTTTGTTTAACATTAAAATTTATGATCATTTATATCAATTCGTTATAATTATTATAATGTTTATAAATTTAAAAAGATTCAGTTACTCAAGGTTTTTCATTTTAGTCCAGGAGATAGCGAGCTAAATGGTGTCTAACTAACATCAAGCTGAAATTTTGTGCACAACATAATACTATAGTGCCTTTTAAGAATATGTGGCTAAGTTCGTCTTCGGGACATAGTTTGGCAATAGGCATTTGAAAGAAATAAACCATTGGAGTGCGGCCATTTCCCGCCTATTATGGTGGACAATGTGATTTTCATGATCCTACGAAATTAGTTATTAGACCGAAAATGAAGTACAAGTTAGTTTGGCAATTGATAGGTTAGTTATTCAAACATTACACCAAATCAAAGTGATCATCTTGATCTTAAGACACTAAAAGATCAAGGCCCTCCGCACACGGAGCAACTCAAAACAAACTGAATACAAACTCAAATCACCAACCAGTTGACTATGAGTTTCAATCTGTGTATTTGAATGGGACACCGCACACGGAGCAACTCATTACAAACTGGGATTGCTTACTGTCAACTCAAAAATGACTGGAGTTTCCAATTGGGTTTGTTTTGAGTTGCTCCGTGTGCGGGCCTAACTTGTATAAAAAATTGTAGCTTGATATGTTAGTCAAACACTATTTTGCACACTATCTCCTGGACTATTCGTTTATTTTAAAAAAATAGAAGAGAGTTGTTCTATTATTGTTTAAATAATATCTTATATTCAGACCAATTTAAAAGAAGGTATCCTTAAAATACTGGATATACAGGTATCCCTATTAATAGTACCCCTCTAATGCGTGCATCTGTTAGTCAAGTGTGATGCAATAATGCAAGGATGTAGCATAACGATTATCTTGTTAAGAAATTCCTTAGAATTTCTTAAGATAGATGAACGTTAACCAGCATATTTCCTAAGCTTGAACCAACTATACAGTCTGACATTGAAGTAAATAACCTTCCACGAATACTGAGGAGAAATAAACGCTTCTTAATGTTAAAGAAAGAAATCTTACCAATCCTGCATTTTTCTATTTATTGTTTCCTTTAGTAAAGGAATTACACTTTTACTTTTATGAAATCGACTAACAGAAAATTATTTTATATAGAATGTGTCTCTAACTAGCATTTTATCAGAGTACTTAAGTTTGCTAGTTTATTATTATGAACCGGGGACCGAGTGCCCCTTATTAACAATCTTGATCTTGGGTTCATTATTCTCCTCCCATCATTTTTTTACATGGGGGCATATCGATGGCAAGGTTTAGATTCGGTTTGGCGAGATAGTTTTTTCCGCAACTTAAAACAGAGGTTTGTCAATGTACTGATATGCAGAAAACAATAAATTATTATCATTTATTTCATTTTTCTGTATAAATAAGTTTTAACTTTAAAACATTTAAATTTTTAGGAGCTCTTGGAACTAAATGTAGGAAGTTCTTTTAGACAATTTTAATTACTATAGTACACCTGCTTACAAATGCCTGAAACATATCCAATAAAAATATAAATATAAACCATAAAAATAAAGTATGAAAATATTTATATATGTATAAAAATAAGTGTAAAATAAAAAAAAAACATGACCACACAGCAATTCACCAATTTCCATCAGGATTTGGCAGTTCAAATATCCATATTATATACAATCCAAATAACACTCATTGACATATCACGTTTTTCTCGAACTATTTGAAATTTGAACTCAAATTATGGAATTTTGCCAGTAGTTTCTTTATGGTTTACCTCTTAGTTTCTTTAGGCAACCTCTAACCAACTGAGAAGAAGTAATTTTTCGATCCGATTATGTACACGAAAATTGCGGTCACTTAGAGCCGTCTCCACGTATTTCTACTAAACTATCACTTTCAGGTTAGAAAGGTTGTAGTTCAGAGTCAAAAATTTTTATTTCAACATCATTATAAATATAGCTCAGGGCATGTTTTTTCAAAGTGAATGGTGAGGATCCAAGGAACATCACTTTTTTCCACTTTACAATTATATATATACCTTGATTTTAGTAGTAAATAAACAGGTCAAGTGTGTGTCACAGTGAGGGTCCGTAGGCAATACAGTATTGTTTGAGTAGTACCTATTGATGGTGCTGTTATTATATGCATTAGTTCAGTATTTCTAGTGGTTCAACTGGCTATAATGCATAGCGCGCGTTCAATTTTGAAAATTAGCCTACTTTGAACTATCCTTTGGGTCTGATATTCTTAAAGCACATAAATAAACTTTTGAGAAAGTATTTTTTGACTAAAAAATAAATTAAAAAATCGAAATTTCCAAAAATTGTTATTTTTATATACTTTTGGTCAAATAATGTTCAGGATTTTTTTTACACTTGTTGGACTCAGACGTTTAAGGACGGATGTGTAAATCTATCAATATCATAAAATAGAAATGTCTCGGCATCACAATACTTTCTCACTCTTTAGATGTACTACGTATATAAGAAAGTAAAAGCTAACCTAAATTAATACAATTAAAATTAAAACATTCCATTGCAAAGCACAGGAAGCGGTTGGTAATTAATATTCTTGTGGTTAGGTTAGAAATATATTTATATATAAAGTTTCAAATAATAAATGATATACTTATTAGGGCATTTGCCCATATTTATTGTAGACATGTCTACTATATGTTATATACTAGATACTAATTAGTCCTTAATATCATTTCAGATCACCGGTGGTGCTCTTGTTTCATAAGCTTTAACCACAGAAAGATATCTTTATCTCTAAATCTCAGGCTTTCATATCCAACCTTACCTTGAGGATTTTAGATAATACAGTCCACTAAACTACCTAACGTTCACCTACAATTATTAATTATTCTCTTAAAGATTAAAGGCAAAAAAAAGTTCCATTTACACAAGAAGTCAAAGAAACTCAACTCTCTTCTATATTTGAGCGTAAACAGTAATCGAGCATTTTTCATTTAGCGCAATTATATTTACTAGTTCTTCCATTGCTGTCAGTCGCAACTAGTTAACCTTCAGTACAAATAGTTAGAACAGCAATAGTTTCTAAACAGTGTCAGTATAACAAAGCCTTTATTAGTTTTTTTTACTTTTCCACACCTTCTCCGAAAGTATGTACCCTGGTAGGTTTTTCTTTAAAAGGTTATAGCGCTTAAGAAAGACTTGTGTTAGCAACGCCATCTGTCGTGTGGCTGGTTTCCGTTTTCTGTGCCGAGTACCTACTGCGATCTAGCGGATTCTCCGATGAACTACCTTCCTGTACTCTGAGTCATATCTATCCTTCTATATTCTTATCATATTTATTTTATTTTCTTTTCCTCATATCTTCGGTTTTATTCTAGCTAGAAAATTCATTTATACATCTAAATTCTTATTTTCTTTTTCTTTAATTTTCTAGGCCTGTTTCATTCTTTTCAGTTTCGACCAGTATTTTAGTTTTACTTTTGTTATTAGCAACACTGCTTGGAAGCGCCGTTTGAGATAACGGCAAGACGCCGGTTAGCGGCCATATTCTTTTTTTGACCTTCCGTTTGTAACGTCTCTCTCTCCGAATTTTCCCTAAGTTTTCTTGGGAAAATGTCGGTGTCTTTTTACCGTTCCGTTTTTTTCTGATTCTCCGGAATCTGCTCTACCGATGGCGGTAGTTTTCGTTAGTAATAGTTAAATCCTGTGGCG
>KZ651125.1:760803-772828 GCA_001010745.2 Gerris buenoi
GAAAGCGAAAAAGGAAAAGTAAACAAAGAAATAGCTTAATTGAAGTACGACAACCAGGTTTGTTTACTCTTGTGTACTTGGTGTCGGTTTATTTTTTCTACATCTATATTTCTTTACTTTTACTAATTTTTTTTTTTACTAATTTTTCTTCTTTTACCATCCCCTACACGGGGCCATGTCGATGGCCACGGTTTAGATTCGGTGTTGGGTGTTGGTGAGATACGTTGTTCAAAGATTTGTCTTTTTATAGGTTTAAGATCAGCTCTCTAGATGGTTGTCATTTATGTGAAGTAAATAAATTCGGAACTATTATTTGTCACTAAAATTTTACGTAACAATAAAAATTATATTATCAACATTACATATTATGATTCAAAAGAAAATTAAAAAACGTAGTATATAAAAAGTTCTTTTTATCATGTAATAATTAATATTAACTTTTAGATTATACAGTTAATTAAGTAATGACAGACTAAATCGTTAATATAGTTTTAATAAATATATTTCTATTATTATTTAATTCATTTTTTAAGTTTCCGTGTTCAAGAAATTTTAGGAATAGAATAATAATTTAAATTCTATTTATTTAAATAATTAATTATTGCTTTGACTTTTTACACAACTAAAAATTAATTTACTTCACCTATAGGTGCCATTGATTTAATAATAATATGTCTGTAAAATATTCTCTCATTTATCTGTGTCAGTGATGGATTGACAGGTAACATATAGATATAATTATTACTTTATCATTAGTTGTCATTACATTTAATAGGTTGTTCACCTTGAGGTGACAATATAAGAGCGGATATATTAATAACATTTTAATTGAATATCAACCAAAAATAGATGTATCATTTTTATGACTCTAATGTAGTCAATTTAAAGGTCCTTACTATAATATTATTAATAAGACTCCAGGCTTTCTTAATGCACCGCAATATTAGTCTAAATAAATCATTAAATACACTTTTGCTTCCTAGCTTAACGAAGGTAACGGAAGTTATGTCATCGTTCTGAAGAACGAAAATATTTTATGTCTCCGGTTTAAAAAAAAAAATCCTAGACAGAAATCCGTGAACATTTTTGGTTCCTTTTCTGGCCTGTCGGTCTGAATGTCACTCATTTTTTTCAAACCAATATATCTTAAAAACTACTGGTCCGATTTTAATGAAATTTGGATGGTGGGTCATAATTAGCCCATTGTTGATCCATATACATTTCAACCTTCTGCACCCATTTGACCTTCACCACATTCTCTTCCCCATGCACACAAACATATACATTTATTTATACCTATATCTTCAAAAGTCCTCATCTGATTTTTATGAAATTTACATGGTTTGTCGAAAGTAGAACGCAGATAGCACCAGATTTATTTCGACCTTATACACTCTTTAACTTTTACTTAATTGATACTTTAATTCATGTTAAAAAAATCAAAATAATTTTGACGTATTCAAAACATGGGGAAAACAATTAAATCACAATAAAACAATTAAAATCAGAGAATAATTGCTTGTGAAAGCATAAAATCAATAAAGTACTTGATAGCATGCGAGGAAGGTATGTACCACGCTGATTGGCGCTACAGTCTATTTTAAATAATTATGGCTAAGGATAGTTAATCATGGGGTATCTAAATACAAAAGATATTAAAATGGAGTCAAAAAGAGGGAAAACTTTAATACAGACGATGACTCTATTTTATCACGGTATAAGAAGTAAACCTACGATAATGTACCAGCCTAGATACTGAATCTCTATATCAGAATGTTTAACAGTCGGGCTAAAGTTGAATTCAGGTACCTTCAGAATATTTATAAAATGGTTAAATAGCAGTTTATGGTTGTACCTATTTTGTAAAATTGACGATTGAATTATTACTAATAAAGCATCTTATAACTAAGTTCTTTTTTCATCAAAAAAGCGCTTCAATTATTGAAGCGAGCGTAAGCGAGCTTCTTACATTCAACGAAATATGCATCTTGGATGTCTGTTTGTCTGTCTGTCCGTAACGTTTACGTGTCCGACGATAACTTGAGTANCCAAAAATAGAAGTATAATTTTTATGACTCTAATGTTTTCAATTTAAAGGTCCTTACTATAATATTATTAATAAGACTCCAGGCTTTCTTAATGCGCTGCAACACTAGTCTAAATAAATCTTTAAATACATTTTTGCTTCCGAGCGTACCGAAGGTAACGGAAAATATTTTATGTCTCCGGTTTAAAAAAAAAATCCTAGACAGAAATCCGTGAACATTTATGGTTCCTTGTCTGGCCTGTTGGTCTGACGGACCAAAAAAAATTGAGTGACATTCAGACTGACAGGACAGTCTGAATGTCACTCAATTTTTTCAAACCAACATATCTTAAAAACTACTGGTCCGATTTTAATTAAATTTAGATGTTAAGTCATAATTAGCCCATTGTTGATCCATATACGTTTCAACCTTCTGCACCCATTTGACCTTCACCACATTCTCTTCCACATGCGCACAAACATACATTTATTTACACCTATATTTTCAAAAGTCCTCATCTGATTTTTATGAAATTTATATGGTTTGTCGAAAGTAGACCGCAGATAGCACCAGATTTATTTCGACCTTATACACTCTTTAACTTTTGCTTAATTGATCCATTTATTTACTTATTGATTCATGTTATAAAACCAAAACAATTTTGATTTTATTACAAACACGGGGAAAACAATTAAACGATCACAATAAAACAAAATAAAATCAGAAAATAATTGCTTGTAATGTAAAAGCATAAAATCAATAAAGTACTTGATAGGATGCGAGGAAGGTATGTGCCATGCTGATTGGCGCTAATACAGACGACGAATTTATTTGATTTGCTTTGAATTAATTTATTTGATTGATGAATTTATTTGATTTAGGTGTAAGAAGTAAACCTAATAATGAACCAGCCTATACTGAATCTCTATATCTGAATGTTTAACAGTCGGACTAAAGTTGAATCCAGGTACCTTTAGAATATTTATAAAATGGTTACATAGCAGTTTATGGTTGTACCATTTTTGTAAAATTGAGGATTGAATTATTACTAATAAAGCTTCTTATAACGAAGTTCTTTTTTCATCAAAACAATTATTACAGAACTGTTTTAATCAACAGACGTGATTTACAGAACGAAAGAATATTAGTTCATCTGTTTGTTTTAAAAAATTAGGTAGTGCAACGACATACGAAATTCTAATATTTGCAATGAGAGTAAAACAAAGAAGTAATGATAGCAGTAAAACAAGTTTTAGTTCGTTTAATGCAGCTGAAGTAAAATTATAACTATCACGGAAGCGACTGTTGAGAAAGAACGAAGATTCTATTTAGCAAAGCAGTGGTCAAGTAGTCACGCCATTTTTATCTTACCGAACGAGAACTAAAGACACAAAATCTTCTTGTTAACGAAGAAGAAAAATCTTAGAAACTAAAGTACTTAAGTGATTTAGAATAATTGGATGTATTTATCCGAAATGTTATTTCTTTGGCAAGTATAGTCCTTCCACGAGCTGTTGCGCCACACAGTTAATTATAGTTAGTTAGAATGTGATTTTGGCAGTCATAGACCTTCCACGAGCTATTGGGCCACACAGTTACTTATAGTTAGTTAGAATGTGATTTTGACAGTCATAGACCTTCCACGAGCTGTTGCGCCACACAGTTTCTTATAGTTAGTTAGAATGTGATTTTGGCAGTCATAGACCTTCCACGAGCTGTTGCACCACACAGTTACTTATAGTTGGCTAGAATGTGATTTTGGCAGTCATAGACCTTCCACGAGCTGTTGCTGTTGTACCAAACAGTTATTTATATTTATAGCGCCACGGAATTAGTTAGTTAGTTATCTTAAAATTTTAAGGCTTGGACATTAGCTGATTGAAAGTGAAAAATCATTTATAAAAAGTACTTATATGGTTTTTATATAACCTTGAGCATGTTTAGTAAAAGAAATAACTAATAGCACTTTGCTAAGGCACAATACCTTCTTTTTAATGAAGAAAACAAAGTACAAGTTAATTGGAGCAATTAGAGGTATAGTTATATTAGAACAATTAATATAACAGCTTCTACTTTAAGCGTCGAGACATGGGAAATTATTAAAGATGCCAATTAAGTATTATATACATCCTTGAAACTGTTAAATAACAAGCCGTCTTGAAAACTTACCTTTTTACTATAACAGTCTTATAAAAATGTTAGGCAGTTATGAAGTTATTATATGTCAACAAATCTGAGTTCTCTTTCCAATCGCAAATAAATCCATTGGTACGATATCGCGCCTCTTTTAAAATATCTTTGTGATCATTTATTATTATAGTAATAGCAATACTCCTGGAGGTTGAAGTACTGCATTCGGATAAATTCCTAATCTATGTTATCTTAATAAGGTAGGTTCAGTCCAGGTTACATCAAGTTACCATATGACAAATTTGTTTTAATCTGTGATATAATAATTGTTATTTTATTTTATTTAATCGTTGTTAACATTGTTAACTCAATATTGAAAGCAGTTAGTGGATTTACATAGCATCGACAAATCTAAATATGTAGTTCTTTCCTTCGATCTTACTGAAGTTAACGGAAGCATTGAGATCATGCTGAAGAACAATTTTTTTATGTTGAAATCCGTTGAAGATACTAGAGAGAACATTATTGGTCTCATGTCTGTCCGTCGGCGTCGGTCAGTCCAAAATTTTTTCGAACCATCATATTTTAAAACTGCACGCCCATTTTGTTTTTAATAAAATTTAGATTTTACGTCAAAATTGGTCCACTGTTGGTTCCATATTGATTTCAGTCTCCTGCGCTCATTCGTTTCTCTTATTTACACAAAATTTTATTAAAGAATGTAAAAAACATATAATAATAACTATTCATATTGTATAATATTCTAAGTGTTTACACTCGAAGAAGCATAGCTTTATTATATATTATGCATTTATTATTTTTGTAATAGAAACAGCTTAATATAGTTTAATGGTATTTATACGATAATAGTATTAGATGTAGGACAAAACTATTATTTATATCCAGGTGGTAGCGTGTTTAGATATAATAAAAAGAATTATTTACGAATGCACTTTCACAACGACAAAAAAAAATCTGTGGAATCCGTGCAATATTTAACACATAATTGAAAAAAATATATTATATATATAAAATATAATAAAGGTAGTGAAACTTGTTGTACAATATCTGTCCGAGTGTTATTTTACGTAACAACTAAGAGGAGATATGACAAAGTAAGTGGTAATGTTAAAAATAACCTGATACACAGGTGAGAGAGGAACTTGTTAGTAAAAGTAACCCCTGATCTGCAAGTATAACCTTCCTGTATCCAACTAAAACCTGCTGGTTTTGTCACTTTATTCAATCTGGTTCGTTCACTTTATTCTGGATTTCTCCCTTTTTAAAGATAGTTTGTGGCAATAAGGAATAAAATCCATTACATTATACGTCTTGTCAAATGAGCTGAGATTACGCAAACTGAATCATATTGTCTTATTTAATTATAACCAATCTAGCTGTAAGAAGAAAAAGATAAAAATAATTTAAATATATTATCACATCCTAATTATGAATAGGCAAATTGAAACAAAATTGTAGTGTGGCATATAGCTCCCTCGTGCCCTATTGTTGGACGCGATGACGCGTGCCCTATTATGAACGAACGAGAGTTTAATACGAGTCTTGAGAAATAATGTGATCCCACTTGCAATTAAAAGTGTGGTTGTTTAGAATATATAATTTTATGGCTGCAAAATTTCATATGGGCGCCCATGTTAATAAACGACGCGACGCAACAGCATTATAGAGGCTAAGGCCTACCAGACATATTATTTATGCTATTGTAATGATGAGTGACATAAAAGGTCTACCTCAAACTCACATTTAACGAGGCCAAAACCGAGATAGAACAGAGTTGATCGGGCAGTGAAAACCTTAAAGGAGGAGGAGCAAACAGCAGAAAATATGTGGCAATGCCTTTGAAAGCTGGAGCTACCACCTTCATTACCAAGGAGAGTGCTTACCACAAATTTTAGAATGGCCGACGACCATGACTATCCAAAAGTCCATCCAACTCCCACCATGTGAGAGTGGAATAGTGGACGCAGACCACGGCACCTCAGATTGCCAAGGACTTCTAAACCACAGAGAGCAAAGCAACAATGATGATGATCTAGCAAAGCTGCAACATATTGGGCTGCCATGGAGAAAGTAGAGGAATTCGATCCCTCCGAATTCGGCGTAGGAAAAAACAAAACAAAAATCTTAGGATCTGCGATCCAGTTCCCTGCAGCAATATCAACGTCACATCTTTGTCGATAAACAACCAATTCATATCAAGATGCTAGGTGAAGACCGAACAAGAGTCCATTCTGAAAATCTATTTACGAGAGACGCGAATGCGTGAAGATTAATAAGTTGTAATTTTCTTTGGCAGATAAGAGAGGTTGAGAATTTGTTGCGAATTGCCTTTAAACATCTCTGATAAAGAAGACGTAAGCATAATTTTACCGTATGTAATAAATAAAGCGCTTCGGATTTGATAATCGCTGTAACACCTCAAAGCATGGGACATACCGAATGATTACGAGAAGACCTAAAAAGGACCATTATGTCACAATAGCTATGCCATGTTTTTTTTTTGTTTTGCGACATTCAAAGATTAAAGATTTACCTTTTTTCAGTTCAAATCAGCACAACTATTTCTTTTTACTAAAATATAGATAATAATGGTGTGATTCACTTACAATATAAAGTATTCAAATAACACAATTAGTTTTAGGTAAACGGTGATCTTGTTTTGACAGTTATTTTAACAAATATGACCTTAAACAAGCAGTTTAAATATGAATTAAAATATTAAAATAAAACTTCATAGACTCTCGTTTCCTTGGTTGGAATTTGGGGCTGTCATTTACCATGAAGCACCGATCTTCTTCTAAAGCTGTCATCGCCCAATTAAAAAGCCGAAAAGTGAACTTCTTTCGTGACAGCCTTAGGGATCTTATTAAGATATTACCTGTTATGTTGTAAACTTAAAATTATTTTCATCATAAGAATTATATTTATTTTTAATAGATTACATATGAATAAAAGAGAAAAAGAAAGAAAAAAAAGTTGATGGTACTATGCGGATTTGTCGTTCCAATGTTAATTTAATTAATTATATTATAAGACAAGATAGAATCTAATGAAAAAGAAACGTCACATTTGCAAAAACTAAAATAATATACCACCACAATTTCCAAGAGTATGGCTACAAAGATAACATTTTCAAAAAATATAAGCATCCTATGTTATAACTTCAATGCCTTCTTAAAATTTAAAAAGCCTATAAACGTGATAAGTTTCTCTTGTACATAAGCTTTCTCAATCATTTCCTAAATAGGTGGAAAAGTATTCTAAAACTCCTTACTGTAGTGAGACACTAATGACCCAAACAATAAATCAATTTAATGCTTATAGAGCGAAGTGCGAAAGCTGTTTTGTTAAAATAATCAAGTACCTGATGTGTTGTAGTTTTACGTGCAAATTCAGTTCTTCTAAATTCTTGGTACTTTTTTACTTTAGCACCCCCCATATACCTTTGTGTAATAGTTATTTAGACAAAGGAACATATACAAGAGTGGCATGTTTTCCTTAGTCTAAATTACTATTAAGACGAAGGGATATTTATTCCAATGTACCTTGGGACAAAGGAATATCACACTTGTGTACATAATTGTGATCATATCCCTTAGTAAAATCGACTATTAAGACTAAGAAATATCAAATATAAAACTTCCCCAGGAGTCTCAATGTCTTGGGGAGACCAACACACAAACCTTAGAGAGTCTTATAGGCCAGATTATTGTTTAGAACCAAGGGGGGTGTTAAAGTAAAAAAGTGCCAAATTCTTCATAGTGCCTGCAATATCGATGCTCACATATCCTATTACAGATCCAAAGATTTCTGAATAAAACTATAAATGGTTTATCACCTTCTGACAACAGCTTTTAGGTTTCTGTACAAAGTAAAAAAGAAACCTTATGTAACGGCTCTGTCTGTCTGTCCGTCTGTCTGTCTGTCTGTCCGTTGGCTTGTTTCTTTTCATAAACTACTGTATACTGTAGCTAGAAACATGAAATTTGGCACACAGGTACATCTCGGCATTTTAGACAGCTGGACAAATTTTGTAGTTTTTACACCTAATATTTCCAAGATGGCGGCCCGGCCAATATGGTGGGTGACAAAAAAAAGTATTTAGTTACTATGGCATGTTATACATCAATTTAAAGGTCTAGAAGTGTAGAAAAAGAATATGCAACTATTTCACTTAATATTCAAACTTATCGTACAGAAACCGGCGATTACCGCGTCAAGTACGTACGTGATGTCGCCTAACTTGTTTATTAGTGTAATTACAAATTCACTGTCATGACATGCCATTTACATTGATATAGGAGGCATATTCTATTTACAATAATTCCATCCTCATTTAATTTCAATGAAGTGAACAAAAAAAATTACATCATTTACTTCTAAACAAGGTTAACGACAGATGATAGATGAACTATTTTGTAATTCTTTGAATTATTAATATTTACCACCTCTTTACTTCTTAACTTAATCATTTTAATTTTACATTTTTACCACCATCTTAACTTAATTTATAAAAACACAATCTTAACAAATGTGTAACATCACGGCTGTTAAAAATAGTATAACCAACTACATAATTATATTCGTAATTTTATTTTTATTTATTGGTTCACCGCTATTAACTCGTAACACGTAACTATGTTTAAAATATTCAAAGCTTAAGATAGTGGTTAACGCAGTTATTGATGTAACGCAACGCAATGTTCCTTAAATGAGTGATAGGGGAAAACCAGAAAATATTAAGACATCCTTTTTTTGAAGTTTGGAGTCCTCGTGTGAAAAAATAAGTAACCCCAAACTAACACTTATGAGTCTTAGATTTTATAGAGTTAGAACACGTTCTGCTCTACTGAACACATCTCATTTATGCCTACGATTGGATTTTCCTGTAGTGTAACGATGACTTTAGCAGTCAAACAGGATCTATAAAATTACTTTTCAATAAGTTTCAATTACAAATGATGATATGCTATTACTTCATGTTAAAAGCCTATTACGTACTACTTTCATCTTAATTTAATATTTCAATTAAGTAATCTGTACAAGTAATTTCCTTAACTTCTAAACAAAGTTGTAAAGAGTTATAAATTCAGAAGGCACTCCTTAACTTCTCCATTGTATGTAATGTAGGTTAATTGATATTTAAAGCATGCGTGTTCTTCTAAAAACGTCTCACTGTTGCTAAATATTTGGACAATGGCTACCGAATGGGACAGATTACTAATAAAAGAGGTCGTTGCTCAAAAATAAAACCTTCTCCTACGGTTATCTAACTGCTTGTAGAACTCGACTGACCGGACTAAGATATTCACTTAGTTGCTACTTTTACCTGCTTGCAGCTGTAACTCTCACCACCTACGTTGATAATACTAATAACTAATAACCCATATCTGATTCGCTAATAGTTTAGGACCAATTAAAAAGCACAAAAACAAAATGAAACATTAAAACGTGAGATAAACGATTACAAGATTTATTTTTCCTTTTTACTTTCTCATATAAATTATCGTGAAGATAGAGGATTTAAACGTTGTGAAGTCCCCTGATTCTAAAATAATAAAATTGCCTATCTGTCTATCTAGGCATAAAAATGCCTATCTGTCGTCTGTGCAAACGCGTAAACGACTGGGCCAATTTTGACGAAATTTGGATATCATGTTCAGAAAAATCATGTGTCAAGGAAAAATCGAGATATGTATTTTAGCTCCAAATTTGGGGCGCTACCTCCATAAACTCTAAAAAAAAAAAAAAATTAATTAGGTGATGACAGCTTGAATAAAAATTGTAAAAGATGGTCGTTTTAAACAAAAATATTTTTGTATTTTTCTTAAAAAAAAAAAAAAATTAATTAGTTAGTGAAAAATAAAGGCTTTAGGTGTTTATCCTGAGGAGCCACGCTCCTCTGCCAGTGAAAGTTTTGTTTAACTAGTTAGTCTGGGACCTTCTAGATATCAGAATCTCGATCTCATTTGCCATCCAATTTATTTCGAATTTAACCACGCTGTCAAAATTAACTCTAATACTGTAATCCTCTTCTTCTTTTTCCATTAATAGTATAAGATATAGTGTTATCAACGGCTGTACACCAAGTGCCCCGGGAAAGGTCGGGTCACGGTAGAAGTGCGCCAGCCCCTTTTTGAAGGGTACGGTCGAAGTGCGCCTGGTTAATCCTATCTATTGAAACAGGTAGTCCGCCCTCTAACCACCTTCTGAAGGACTAATCGTTGACAATATTCCCATATACTCAATATAAAGCAGTTGGAAGTTCCTTTTAACAAACTTATGCGGTACTTATATATAATTATAACTTATACAGTACCAGCCTTATCAACATCGTAGACGCTCTATTTCAGCTGCAGATTTACCTTCTCAATTTTAAAAACTTCAATTAAAATTATATTGGCACACACCATCGGTTTATTTTAAAGAACTCTAAATATTCCTATAACTGTAATAAAAAATTGAGAGACAATAGATTTTTATTGTTTCCATAACAATGATATGTATTGTAACATTAAACTTTTTTTTCTCTTCCTATTACGTCCTGATCGACCATTAGGTTATTTTATTATTTATTACAGGACGGGAGATCCGGCCTTTACTTATCTACTTGATCTAATCATCAGTGTGAAACATGTCTCACCCCTCTGGGATTCGAACTCACAATATATATTTAATAGTTTTAGGTGCGGAGTTTCGAGTAAGCGGCTTGACTACGCCAGTCTCCACTATATACTAATTAAAATGGGGGGATTTAAAAACAATCGCTTCTTTAAATAATTGGGTAATATATCAAAATAGTTTATTAAAAGCAAAAAAGGCTATAATTAAAACCATAATTTCCTCGAGATACAATATATCCCACCTTATATTCTACATATATCTATAAAAGTAATATCTATGATGAAAATCGGTTCGAAACAACTCAGACTAACTTCCTCATATAATCTGGGTCCCAGATCCCAGAAAACATGAATATATTGTTAGATTCAGTCAACGTTATATAAATTTTTTTCGATTTTGAGTTATAAATATGTACATCTGTAATGCTTGAGTTTCAATACATAAGCTGTCTGGGACAAGAATGAAGATAATATATAGTAGATAGAGATAATATGCCCTGAAATTTGTTTGAAGAGGTACTTGGTTAACTAGGGCAGAGGTCAGAGAAGTCAATGGCGGAAGAAAGCAGTTAAAAACTTTATATTTATTTATATTTACAACAATATCTTGTAGGAAAAGCTTCAACTTATAAAAGAGTCTACTTAATTATTGTTTATAAATTAGAACAGATTGTCAAAATACGCTCTGCGAAAAAATATACATCATCTGGGCTTTAGGTCATAACTATTTTCAACATAAGGTAGGTCAAATAGCAGCTTTTTAGTAGCTTTCTATAAGCGCAGATTCTAATAATAGTTCTGAAGTTATAGCGTAAAAGTTTAAAGTTCACTTTGATCCTCAAAACAAATATTCAGAGCAAGATAATGCCTTATTATAGAATACAACTAGGTCGACATTTTTTACTTCCGCGATGATCATAGCTATGTAACCAGGTAAGAAGTTGCTTTTATAAACAAGTAAGGCGCGCTTCACGCAGAGGCGTAACAATGGCCCCGCTTTCCCGGTGCGAGGGGGGCCCCCAAACCAATGTCAAAGTGGGCCCCTCAGAGGATAATAAAATTTTATTAGCTTTGAGCTTGGAATATTATAGCTCTTTAACATTATCAAAGGGCCAGTCAGTGCCTATTTTTTTTTTTTTTTTTTTTTTTTTTTTTTTTTTTTTTTTTTTTTTTTTTTTTTTTTTTTTTTTTTTTTTTTTTTTTTTTTTTTTTTTTTTTTTTTTT
>KZ651125.1:772881-795916 GCA_001010745.2 Gerris buenoi
GTTAAAATTATTAAGTGTACTAGTTGCATATTCTTTTTATAAACTTCAATTCCTTTAAATTGATGTATAACATGTAATGGTGACTAAACATTTTTTTAGTCGCCCGCCATATTGGCCACCATCTTGAAAATATTAAGTGTGAAAAAAATCGGTCCGAGACAACTCAGACAAACTTTCTCATATACAATTTCATGATTACTTAGCCAAGTGTCTTCCATTTATTAGTTTTCGTATGTACATTTCATTATTATTGAACATTTCATCAAAATGTATCATAAAAATAACTTCTCCCAGGCAGGGAATCGAATCGGGGCTCTCTCCATCCGCGTTATAAGCTATTTTCTCAGGAACTAGATTTTTCCCGGGAAAATGGGTTATATATCGTTAGATTCGAATTTAAATGGGCTACATTTTTAGATTTTTTTTTAATCAAAATCGTCGGAACCGTTTTCGAGAAATAATTTATTTTCACGTTTTTTCAGAGTTTTTGCGGGGTAGTGCCCCCAAATTTGGAGCTAAATTTATTCCTCAACGTCACCTCTTGGTAGGATTTTTCTGAACATGTATGCCAAATTTTGTCAAAATCGGTCCAGTAGTTTAGGCTCCAGAGGTATATAGTTAAGAGATAGAGGAGAAGTACGCAACTTCAAAACTTATTTGTTTAATTTATGGCTAAATGAAGTGGGCATCATTAAGATTTAAGTAATTAAAATGTCGATAGATAGTTCAGTCCTTTCAGAATAAAGATATTTTGCTTTTGGAATAATTTCTATTTTTGATCCTTGTTAAGGTTTTCATTCTTGAGGAAGTTTAGTCAATAGTTTTCTTGATTTAAATAATAAATTTATCAGAAATAAAATAAAATAAGCGATTTATTCTCTTAAGTTTATTTGTAGCTCGTATTCATTCCGAAGCATATTTATTTGCTCTTTGCAAGTTTATTTGTAGTTCGTGTACATTTCGAAGCATGTTTATTTGCTCTTTGCAAGTTTATTTGTAGCTCGTGTTCATTCCGAAGCATGTTCATTTGCTCTTTGCAAGTGTATTTGTAGTTCGTGTTTATCCCGAAGCAAGTTTATTTGTTCCTTCTAATACCGGGTTATGGATAATTTGGGCTCAGAGACTTCTTACTATTGTCGATATATCATAGTTATTTAAAAAAAAGAGAGGTTAAATAAAAGCTTTTTATTATCTAAAAGAAGGTTATATTAATAAAGACTTGTTTGTATTATTATAGTACTATTCCATTCACTAATCGCTTAGCTGACTAAGTGATTAGTGACTGTTCACACAGGTACTGGGGTTTAGCAGTTAGTGTGTTATGATGGTGCTAACTACTATGATGTCTACTTGCCTATCGGCCATTTGAATTAATTTTCAAAAATACGCTTAAAATACTAAAATAATAAAACTTCAAATTGAAAACATGCTGATTATATAAAAAAATTGTATCACTAACTTAATTGAATGAGTAGAGTGGAGGGGGAAAGATTTGTGGTAGGGGAAGCTACTTGTCATTAGTAAATAGAAACCATTTCTATTCACTCGCACTTGCAAATCTACTAATACTTAATCACTCGTGCTACATGTTTACACGACACAGAGTTTGTGCGAGTGATTGTTACTAATGATTAGCACTAAACTCGTGTAAACAAGCCAAAGAGGTTATAAGTAATCTTACTAAAAGATGTTTTTATTATGTGAAGCTTGTTTATTATGTGGTTCACTGTTGTTTAACTTGTTTTTGGAGATTCAAGGAAGCGATTTTAGAATGTTATCTTTTTACTTGTTTAAGAGGCTGTGACATTTTAAAAAGGATATGTTTCTGAAGGAGATTTACTTTTTAACCTCTCTTTAACCAGTTTTAATTAGTTATTTTTAAATGTTAGTCTTTAGTGTAGATTAAGATAGTATTTGCTTGTAGTTCTACTAAGTTAGTATTTGCTTGTAGTTCTAGCCAATTGTTGTTAACAGTAGATTTTTGAAGGTTTTTCAAGTTAATATAGATGGCAGTGTCATTAATAGTTTTTTTTTTCTTCAGGAGGCCAAATTTGTAGGTTTATTCCAGTCTACCAACTTGTGTTTTATTAGCACATTCCTTCTTAGTTGTTGTTATTTTTATTTGGATAAGGGGTCAAATAAGTATATAAGCCTAATTCAATCAGACCAAGGAGTGATGGGCACGGGGAAACAGAGTAAACTTAGCTTCGTTTAACATTGCAAGTTCCGATGATTGCCGAAGTTAAGGAACTGACTAAACGTGACACAAAAACAGCACTAGCGCACTCTAGTATAAATGATTTTAAAAATTGGGTCGAATAAGTGTGGAAGACTAATTTATTGATTGTATAGACCAGAGACAGCCACGCATGAGGTCAATGAGAACCGCATTCCAGTTTTATATGTATTATTATAAAGAGCCACAACATAATTACAAGGTATTGAATGTACAAATTAAAATTTAATTTAATTAATATATTTACATATTCTACACAAGTCTGTGCCATGTATAGTTGACAAAAAATACAATTAAGAGAGAGAAATTTTGAATGGGAGCCGCACTTAATTCAACGAAACGCCTCGCCGGTGGCAAATGTGGTTCTGGGAACCGCATTTTCCCATCCCTGGTATAGCTGTTTATATGTGTTGGGTCGACTATGGTACATTATGTAGTGACTGTATCATGTAAAAAACTAATGTATTACAAAATTAATAGCATAATAAATCATCCTACTATAGAGATAAAAACCTTGAAACAATCTTTTATGCACCTGTGCTGTATATTAAAAATAGATTAAAAAAAAACAAAACAAAAAAAAAAAACTTATAGGTAATCAAACGTTCCTCAAAATGGAACAACACTACATTACCTGTAGTAATGTCTTTAGGAAGAATTCATTTTTTTAATTTTAAAATTTACAGTTTTGGTCGAGGTGTCAAATATAAATTCTGGAAGATAATTTTAGATTATTTTACTCAGCTTTATTACGTCATCGTAAAAAGGTTACTACCGTCATTAATATTTTGCCTGATTGATGAAGTGTTTTCAAATAATTGCCATTTATTTTTACAGGAGTGAAATCAAGAAGATTTCTGATTAATAATACAGGATGGGAAGATGGAAGTGGATTCACATACGACAGATCTTTTAAGCAAACAAATAAGGGTTACTTCGATTATGAACCTATTCTTTCTTACTATCGGGAAGATGTTGCCAGGTATCAATATGATACGTACTTATTGATAGTCATAGAATAAAATACTCAATTTGTTTTTTAACAAAATCAGCTGAAGCTAACGACTGTTTATTGATATACATAGTTTCTTGATAATTATAGTTTTTGCTGTTTTCAAGGTTAAATTACAATTTTATGAAATAATTAAAGATAAATATTATGAATGACTAGTACTGGTACAAGAATTTTAAAACATTAAACAGCTCTTTGAATATTCAAAAATTACATTCACAATTGTTTNTCTCATTATTGTTATTGAAACCATTGCAGCGAATACAATATCTGGAAGTATTGTGTAAGCCAGTTCTCCAAGTTATCTTTGATTAGTTTAGTGTGAACTATACTAACTATTTTGTCATTATCTATTAACATATTATTTTTTTTTTTAAATTTTTAAATTATAAAATTGATTTGTTTATGCTATGTATTTCAGGATACATATATATTTTACTACCATAAAATCTCGCGTATAATACGCACCCTTGTATAATACGCAGGCAAAATTTTGAGCTATAATTTGGGGGAAAATTAAATACTCGCGTATAATACGCACCCGAATTTTCAGTCAAATTTTAGAAAAAAATCGTTTACAATACGCACCTAGAATGATATTATATTTTGCAAATTTTACATGTAATATCCAATATTTATAGCGTAATATTTTTACTTGCGAGGTCTGATGGCTAATAAGGTGTCTATTTTATAAGTAAACTGGGTGCTTTCTTATAAAATAGATAAATTTGTAGAAGGGCCGCCTTTGAAATCAGTCGTTTGTTATCAATCCGGTGTTATCGCATGGTGTAATCACCAGTGTAATCTCACGGCGGTATCGGTTTTTGAGATAAACAATACAATTATCTTCTATCTACTTTTATCAATGACTTTGATCAACTAGCGAAATAAAATAATATAACAATGATGATAACAAGTCTCAGTCTAAAAAAGAGAATACAAATAAGTATGGTAACCAAAATATATACGATAAGATACATAAAATCAGTTTTTGTTAAAAAAAAGAAGTATGTTTTTTTCATTATTTTTCTATTATTGAGGTAAAATTTAAGTTTTTTTCACTCGTGTATAATACGCACCCCGATTTTGGAAGGAAAAAAGTGCGTATTATACGCGAAATTTTACTTTCTTTTATATTGTTTAATAAATATTTTCGGGACTTGTCGAGAGAATTAATGTTAATTTTTTGCAGTGGTCTTGCTTGCTCAAGGCAATTAGCACCATGTCATACATAGCGAAGGCAAAAAGTACTGTTTCAATATCAAGGATAATATTTTTAAAACAACAAAAATTCATACATTTTTATTTAATATTTATTTTAATACTTAAAAAGGATAATCAGATAAAAACTCTTACAAACTCAGAATATTAGAACGAATGACTTTCATTTCTGGTTCTTAAACAATCGTAAACTCATAAATAAGAAATAATAAAATATCTCACTTAAGGACTGTAGCAATAGATTAGTTAGAGAGGAAAAAAATCTCAACGATTTATCATGATCAGTTTCACCACATCAAAATATCCTTTCATCTGAGTAGCTGCTAACAAGAAACCAATGATACAAAGAACAACAAGTCGAAGGTGGTAACACTGATGACAGATTAGTTCTCAGCGGTGCCTGTTCATTCAACAACGCTGGCAGAATAAATACATTAGAACCAGATGCAGATGATTGAAAGGTTGTTTAGTTAAGAGCTTTGTTGCCTTTACACCGTTATCTTTTGAGTTCCATTGTCCTCCTGTTATTGGCATGAGCCCAGAAAGAATCGCTTGTTTGAATAATATCTCTGTTTAGAAATTGCTTTGCCTGTATGGTTGCGAATGTGAAATTCTGTAGTAAGACGTTTTGTAAGCTTAATTAAAGAGGTTTTTATTAATGATTCTTTGCAATTAGAGTTCAGACAATATAGTTATACAATATCAGTGACAAAGAGATTTGATACGTAATAATTTGCAGTTAATAACGTTTTTATTGGATTGTTCTTAATCAAGCAAAGATACAAATAATTTATCTTATCTTTATCAATACTTAATTTCAAATGTAAACGTATTATGAATATAGGTAGAAGTCTTTTGTTCATTCCAAATCAAGGGAATCCAGTGCTCATTTTATAAGTAAAAAACTGATATCCTCATCAATACAAAGTTCTCATTTCTAAAATAAGTGTGGATAGTACAGCATTGACAAACACTTTTGACTATTTGAGCAAAATGATGAATGTGTTTCGTTTATTTTGTTGTTACCCTTGCTACGCTATTAGATTATTTAATCTAATTGATGACCTCCGTTTACATTAAATGATATATTTATAAAAAAAAAATTGGATTGCACCAATAATCATCATCTTTTCTGTTAACATAAGGAAATAATTAATGAGGAATAAGTGATGGTAATGCAATGATTTGGAAGTAATTAGAGTGGGCGATTAGAAATTCTTATTAATGAATTTTAGTGAAAGGTGACGAATAAAAGTAATATTGTGAAATAGAATGTAGGATGGTTAATAGCAGAGGAGTTAAGACAAAAGGATTAAGATTTAGACAACATCCTGCTGCCTTGGAATAGAATTCAAAATATGCAGGTCTTTTTCATATCAGTGAAAACCCTTGATTAAACCTTAAACAAAAAAGGATGTTGTTATAGTAAAGATATCGAACAAAAAATAAGAATTCAATTGTTTTGGATCATTTTTAAAGAACAACTAATGCTATACCGGAGTTTATAATCAATAAAGAAGTTCTTCGAGTTGATCAACCGAAGAGACTTAAGTGGGTAAACAAAATCCTTTTCGGCACTTCCTTAGGAAGCAAGGAGGAAAGTAGGAGGGAAGTAGGAGTTAACAATCTAAAGAAGGTGTACGGAATGTTCTTCTTTAGACTGTTACTCCCCTTATCAAAATAGAAGAGGGATATTTCTTTGTCCCAAAGAACATTGGACTTAACATCCCTTTTTTTTATATATAGTTATTTAGTCAGTCATTTTTATTCTAAAACAACGCAAGGGAGCAACAATTTAAAGAAGTACCATCTATGTTAATATGGGAAAGGATATAAAAGATGTAGATGTGTGTCCAGAATTGTTATGATTCATGACCTTTAATAAGTTTCTGCCAATAAAATGGTTAATAGAATAAAAGAAAACGATCTTGGTGGGTTGAGCATAAGTGATGATAATGAGGCATAGAATAATTGGTCTATCAGCTAAATTGTTTAAGTTGCTTAGCTACGAAGAATGTTGATTTAATACATCTAGTATTAGATCCGGGGAATTTAATTGTTTCTTCGTGTTCTTTAGAACTCTTATCTCTGCTGTTTTTGTTGCAGTTTTAATAACACTTGTTAGTGCTATTAAATGTATCACTAAGGTTTTTCGGTTTCATTAAATCAATCACTGATAAATGTGTGATACTCCTTTTATTTTACCACTTAAATATAGGTCTATCAGCTAAATTGTTTAATTAGCTTAGCTACGAAGAATATTGATTTAATATTACCAGTTTTGAAGCCGGAAAATTTAATTATTTCTTCGTGTTCTTTAGAACTCTTTTTTGACAGTTTTTGTTGGTACTTTTCCTATTACTTGTATCACTAACCATTTTAGGTTTCATGATATCAAACACCAATATATATGTGTGGGAGACTACTTTCATTTCAACACTGACTTAAAAAGATCAAACTCGAGAGGACAACATAGAATTAATTTGCATATGGTGTGCATTGGTTTCAATTTTATTTACTTAACAATCTTAAACATAGAATTATCGGTACTTCTTAAGATTGATGTTGTTACTCAATGTTTTTTTGTTTTTTTTTTCAATATAAATGGATATAATATATCTATATTATTAAATAAGTTTTGTAAAGAAACGAGTTCAGTGGAGTGCTATACAAATCCGGTGTGGAAGAGCGCGATAGGAGTAAAAAGGGGTAGTCCGGGGAGAAAAAAAAGGGAGCTTGAGAGTGACTTACTAACTATGTATAAAAAGAGTGAGGGTGATTGGGGGGTAAGGGAGAACTTATAAGGAGGTATATCAGAATGTCAGAGAGACAAAGAAAGTAGATAGTAGCGTGCCTTCCCCCACTATACCTAAGCCACTGTCTACACTATACTCACGCATCTTCACCTCACCCTTCTCATTCCATAATTATGCACACACCTTGCAAAAAAAGATCGCTAAATCGCCTAAATCAGTCTTTTTCAGGAATTTTCTCAACAGTCCTTTTCAGTACTTTCTATAGCTAACGTGATGTTTTACAGCATGTATGTTTTTGTCAACATTGAAAAGAAACATGAGATCAATTTTAATGCTTCACTTTAGAGTGCCTCGACGTGGCAGCGGCCGCTTTTCTGGGATTGACAAGCGAAGCGAGTAGGGGGCTCCGCCCCCTAGTAATTTATAAATAACTTTGTCAAAATAACTTATAAGACAGAGGGATTAATCCATTGCTCTTTGGGATAATCCAAAATCAAATTTCTGTTTTTATAAGGAGAGTAACAGTTTAAAGAAGAACATTCCGAACACCTTTTTCAGATTGTTACTCCCTTGTGTTTTTTTATAAGAGGAGTAACAGTCTAAAAAAGTGCCGGATTATCATACATGTACTTATTTTATCCCTCCCAATTCTATGACCAAATCAATAAGCAACAATATCAAGGTTTAATGTTTGTATAATTATTAAAGAAATCACTCTTTTTTAAGATTTAGATTGTGAACTTATATATTTTTTCAATTGGTTAATAAATATCGCAAGAAGTATTGAAATATAACTTTCTATTATAGTTTTGTTTTCATAATCTAACTATGACAATCTACTATTAGTATTTTGATTTATTCTAGTTTTTTTTTTTTAAATATTATGTTAACTAATATCTAATTATATCTTATCTGAATTATGCATCAAATTAATTATTTTCTTATTTGTGACAGACAGGATTTATTTCTAGTCAAAATAGTTTTTCTATTATTACAAAATGTCCAAAAAGGAAATAGTTATCCTGTAAAATAAATGTAATGTAACATAAACGTAAGGGGATTGTGACTGATACAATATCGCACTTGAGTAAACTATTCCGGGTGTTTATTTTGTACCAACTGTTTCAGAAATATTTACAAGGATTTAGTAAATTAGCGTCATGCTATTGTCTACATTTCTAACTATTGACACATCTAGTGCAATCTAGTATAACGTTTTTTAATAGACATAATAATATTTATACATCCGCCTTAGAAATAAAATGAACTTGTTGTGATTAATTAACTGAGTAGCTCGATTACGAGAGACAGACGTTGTTGATTTTTTGTTAGTGGACATAATCAAAGACATATCTAGAACTCCAGTGTAACATTAGATTATTTAATTAGTTGTTTTACGTTTTTAGCGGTTTTTAGAAGTTTATTAACATAATGTAAAACTTATACTACTATTCTTTATGAAAGCGAATTATTGTATTTGTCTTGTTTTCAAATTGATTAAACACTGAAGACAATGCTAATTTTACATTTGTATATTTTTGTACGGAACCATAATTGGTAAGTCTATGAATGGTGACCGCTTCTCAGATGGTGAAGTTCCCGACGATTATCCTTCAATGCTGGAGGCATTTTTAGAGTTGTAGATGATAAGGGGTGCGTTTTGATCAAAATAGATAGCAAAGGGAGACAGACAGAGAAAAATAGACTTCGGCGCCGGGATTCGAACCACGGGCCTCCTATATTTCTCGGTCTAGTTCTACTGTCGTAAATGTTGACTGCTAGACTTGTGGAAAAATTTGAAAGCTTAATTCGGGACTAGGTATCGTTATCGACAGAGGAAATTATTCTTCAGTGTAGCTTAGATAGCAAGAGCGTCTGTACTGGAAATAGGAGGCCCGTGTGTCGAATCCCGGCGCTGAAGTCTATTTTTCTCTGTCTGTCTCTTGTTGTATATAGAATTATAATTTGATTTAAATTAAAATTTAAACTTTCCATAGTATGAATACTACCAAAAACTTTAAAATTGAAAATAGATAACATAGATGCTTCCAGAATTAGAGGCGATACGGCATACAAAAATTAACAGTAGTTTTTAAAATGATTTAGGATTGATTCGTTTTATTTATTTAACGTTCTGTTTGACGACCTTTGAGATCATTACAAGAAAGCAAGGCTGATCATTTTATTCTCTAGCAATATTATAATTAGTGTAAATCACATATCAGGTCTTTAGGAATATTGAAAGCAGATAACTTTTGGGGTTTGGAGTCAGTTATAGGATAAGCTAACTTAAATGAATTCATTGAACAATGATTTCCGACATAGTTTTTTCTTTGAAGTGCTAGGTCGGTTAAGCAGCTCCCGACTCCCGACATTTCATCTTCAGTGTTAAAGGCATTATAAGGTGAAGTGATCTGATAAAAGAAAAATTGTAGATGAATTGGAGTGGAAACGTCAGACCTAAGATTACAACCACTGAAAAACAGTCCTGAGCAAAATACGTAGCTCTTCATTATGACACAAATCGCGGGGACCTACAAACTAAACTAATTTTTTATCTGGGGAAAATTATTACCTCTTTTTTAAAACAACGTTTTTAGATACATATGGTCAACATTATTAAGTGCTTAAAAAAAATTAACAAATTTAGTGTAGAAGTTAAAATACATCTACAAGCAGCCTCTGGCGTTAGTAAGTTCGAACAGAAATTATGGATATAAGCAACCAGCAAGAAGCTCTTAGATATCATGTCACAACAAATTTAGCCTGTGGATAGCAACACAATATTGGTAAAATCTTTAGTGGTATGATAGCGGTTGCATATATGCGTATTTTCTTAAGAACTTGCTAATGAATGCTTCTAAATCTATTTCAACTTCTATACTGAATTTCTTCATTTTCTTAAAGCAATTAATATTGTTGACCATATTCATCTGAATAAGTTGTATTATGCCCGTTATATTCGGATCTTAGTTGTACAAGAAAAAATAAAGAAGAAGATTCGTTGCATTACACGTGTCTCCAGGCTCAAGGTTTGTTTGTACATTCGGTGTTTACGTACAAAAATGTCTTAATAATATTATGTCATAGTTTGTTTAAAATATTCAGTTTGTTTAGATACTAACGACTCCTTCTTTAAATGGAAACTCTACTATAAGCAACTAACTACAAATAAGAAAATATTTTGGTTTACTTTTCTTGTATCAGGGTCATCTAAAAAGAGATTTCTTAAACCTTTTAAGTGTGTCATAATGTGAAATCTATTTTAAATATATCTTCATATATTTGCGTTTATAGTAACTCGTTAAGTTGTTTTTTAACTGAAATTTTATCGAATTCGTTGGTGTATATAAGCAGTAGAATCCCTTGATTAGACGAATAATGGTCCTAGGTCAAGAAGATGATTAATTTTATTGCAGACACCAGAAACGTCTTTTGTAAAAATAAAGAACGGTTCCCACCGTGGAGTGTCTTCGGGGAAGAGCTAAAGTTATTGGTCGTTGTTACGCCTTGTGCGGAAAATTCGTAGCACTTTATTATCCAAACGGTGATAGTAAAACGTAACTGTGTGAAATTTTATAATCTTTAATTTTGATCTCATCCTCAATTGGTCTCCAAGGCAGAGGAGGTGAGATATTCGCAAAAATACGTAAAAAGTCGTGCAAAAAAAGGCTATACAAGTTAGTAAGCTAGGTTTTTATGCAAAAACTTTCGTTGCACGTTAAAAATGAATAAAACTTTATCTGTTGGAAATTGAATAGTCTTTCTTTTTGATATTCACATAAATTTGTCTCCGAGCCATAAGCAAGATATTCGTAAAATTACGTAAAAAGTGGTGAGGTGACGAATACTAGATATTCGTAGATATTCTTCGTCCTATGTTCCGTAAACTCCAATGTCCATTGAATGATACTTTTTTGTGGGAAATTTTGTTATCATAAATGTTTATAACCATCTTTTTTAGGTTTCCAAGCCATAGTAAGAGAGATATTCGGAAACCCCCAAATTTGTGGACCTTTGACCTTAAATACCTATTAACGTGACCACGATCTCGTTGCCGATTTTCAAAATGTCAAAATGAAGCGATCAACAAAAAAATGAAGTGCCGATTTTTTTGGAACAGAACCCATTTTAATGACTAAAATAACTGCACTAAATGACTTGCATGTGCTTTATAAACAAATATAAAGAGATAATATATACAGAATAATCCTTCACCGATTCTGAATTTGCTATCACACTAGCAAACATTTTAATGGCCAGTATCATCGTCATGGCATTTCTTAATTTAAGGTACATAACATCTATCTTCAAAACCATGTATACTGGAAATCGTCAAAACATCGTACTCCTGTACGATGTTTCGAAATATTTTTTTAATAAAAATATACTAATTAAATAATGAAAGAGAAATAAGACGGATGACTTCACGTCTAAAGAAGCGTGATGTCTTGCTAAATCAGATGATACCACGAGCAGGCGATGCAACAAGTCACGCATCAAGTATTTCACTCACTTGTTATTGCTTACCTTTCCCCTCAACAATAAGGCTTCTGAAACTAATATTATTAACTGGTAGTATGTAGTTAAAAACCATAGCCACGCTGGATTCATTGTACGCTTGGCTGATGGCTGATCTAAACACGTGCAATTATAAGTGCATGTTTATTGATGTTCTCTCAGTCAAGGACAGTTATGTTCCATAAATAAATACTAAAATGTTTCCAGTCGTTGATCAATGATCTGTTTAGAATTTCTTATAATATAGTTATGCGGTAGATGTTTTGACGATGGAGCTTCATTTAGACGCTCGTAAACCTTCGTTTAATTTAGCAGTCGACGACTTAAGTTGCGACCTCTTTGACCGAATCTAGGAATAGTCTGCCCGCTTAAAGGCCCTACACATGACCCGACACGACCAAACTCCCCGACAATACTTGTCGGGGCCGTCCCTACACACCACCCGACACAACCAAACTCCTCGGCAATCCTTGTCGGGCCGTCTCTACACCTACACACAACCCGACCCGACCACCCGACTCGACCAAACTCCTCTCTTTATGGGGAGTTTGGTCGTGTCGGGTTGAGAAGTCGGCTGACAGCGCTACACACGGTCCGACCCGACAGGGATCGAGGGTGAGGGGCTCCCGACGGTCGGGTCCGGCAGTTTTGGTCCGCCGACAAGTCTACACACGCTCCAACTGTCGGGGCCAACCCCGTTCGCTCTTACGGTCGGGTGGTCGTGTCGGTGTCGGGTCGTGTGTAGGGCCTTTTAATTAACCATAATATTACCATTCTTTGGCGGAATTTCATTGTAATTTTTAAACTTTAAAGGTGTTTTGTCTTCGGTTTCTTGCTATTTATTTTACATTGTTTTTTAATATTAAGGTTTTGTTACACATTGATCTTTACCGGCACTCTTTTACTTTTTATACCCACCTTTGTTATTTAGAAATTGAGATGAATTTAGTGGATGTGACTTATAATCAGAATATATTAAAGTAGTCCAAGATCCGGTATAAGGGATATATACCCTCATTTGTTATTTAATTGGAATAAAGAATATATGATAGAGAATGTGTAGAATGATACATCGCAAATAGGTTGCCTAGCGAAATCGCGTACCGATGGTGTTAAATAATAAACTATTTATAACCTTCCCCTTACTTGAACTTCCCCGATGTGTTATTTATGAAAATCGAACAATAACTGAGAGAATCGACCCCAAGGAATTCTAAAAATAAGGGTTGCCTATTTTTCTCTCTGGGCAACTATGGAGTTGCCAGGTATAAACAGGTGAGTAGCGTAATTACAGTCTATAAGATTAGAGTTGGCACAACCGAAGGCGGGAAACAACAAATATGGAGGTAGTTTTGGGGTTATATAAAGGGAAAATCAGTGTTGCCATGTTATATTTTTTTTGTGGAACAGGGGTAGAATAGAGCATTTTTTTCTGAAGTTGCATTCAACATGGGGGACCAATAGAAGCGTTTCCCTCAAAATTTCCCTGCCTTTTGATTGTGCCAACTCTAATCTTATAGACTGTAATATACCCTCATCAGTTATTATATCGAGAATGAAAGGTATATATCAAATGAAAGGTAATTTTATGCCCAATCCAACCGTATTAGGTTGCCTTATCAAAAAGTTGGATGAATCCATGGTTGCCTAGATTTTAGATCTAAAATTTTTAATTTTAATTTAGAATTTAAAACAACCTAATGCTGTTGGATTGGGCATAAAATTAGCTTTCATTTGATATATAACTCGATATAATAACTGATGAGGGTATATTAATTTCGTTACTCACCTGTTTATACCTGGAAACTCCATAGTTGTCCAGAGAGGAAAGTAGGCAACCCTTATTTTTTGAATTCCTTGGGGTGAATTCTCTCAGTTAATGTTCGATTTTCATAAATAACACATCAGGGAAGTTCAAGTAAGGGGAAGGTTATAAACAGTTTATTATTTAACATCATCGGTACGCGATTTCGCTAGGCAACCTATTTGCGATGTATCATTCTACCTATTCTCTATCATATATTCTTTATTCCAATTAAATAACAGATGAGGGTATATATTCCTTATACCGGATCTTAGACTAAAACTGGAAGATGAAAAGTGTGTTCCCTTGTCCTACAGTGCATTAGACTAGATATCCTTTTAACTACTATAAAATAAAGTAGTTATTTTTACGTAGTTGTCAATCATACTTTTCACCATTTTAGGGATATGAATATATTTATGGGCAAAGAAATGAAAGAGAACCTCGATATAGATGTGATCAGTGCAATAAAATGTTTCAGGAGGAAGATGTGGCTGGAAATCTTCAGCAGAAGTAAAAATGAAAGTGATGATGGCTATATGAACATTTTTAAGCTATACATGGGCGCCTCTACACTAGTTTAAGTTTATGCATTTGAGAAATTGCAATAGCTTAACTTATATCTCACACAAAACAACAAACAATGTATAACCTCACTTTGTGTATAACCTTTTCTGTCGAACACATGACTATTTCAAGCCGCCATGCCATGGCACTAACCACAACAAACCACCGGTGGGCCGATCGGCTAACTGGTTAGTGATTCCCACGCACACTTAAAGTACTTAATTATTTATCTTTTAATTTTATCTCCTATTTTCATTGTTGCTATGCCTAAAAACTAGTTTTGATCTTACAAATAAAATATTGGTTACACAACAAACAGATTTATGTGCAACTCTTTGATCTTTGTTTTATTCTACTGACAGCATAAGAATTGACACTATTTATGACGACTTTGTTTAGCAATCAGTCACTGATGGTTGCCATCACGAACAACACAATTGGAAATGATATTTGCAACAGGTTCAAAAGGTCAGGATTCACACAATCTCTAACGCGGTCTCCTTAAGAAGAAGTAAACTTTGGCCGCGGAAGCCTGAACTACAGGAGAAGGATAGGTTTATACCTATCCTTATCCTATTATTCTTATAAGAGAGACCTCTTCCTATGTTTTAATATCTTATGTAAAATATCTCTATAAAATACCACTAACCGTCTCTGTCCATCTTACGTTATTAAGGCTTTATCATTATTTATATTCAATCCAATGTTTTAATATAATTTTTACATTCTAAGTTTAGCTAGAACCCTTCTCTTTTATTGATTACGAGCCGTTAAGCCCGTAACAACAGCTTAATTTTATATTTAGAAAAAAAGTAAAATTAAGTAAATTAATTTAGATAAGTTATTATATATCTATTCAGATTAGTTATTACATCTATTTGAAGACCAACAAATCAAGCAGTGCTTTTGATTGGAATAAATGTGATTTCCTTAGCTTAGCAATCACAAATCAGTTCGAGGTGATTCGTCGCCGTGGAAACAACACTCGATTATATAAATGATTTTGATTAAATTAAAATGTAAATTCATAATGTATTCATTTTTAAATGGGATTAAGTAGTTTCCACTGCTACTAGTAATAAATCATAAAGAGTATAGACCTTCTTTCTCAATAAGGCGATTGCCATGAATCTATTTATTTCCTTTTCATATTTTAGTTTTATGTGTTTATTAGCCAGTAGAATATTCATTAAGTTAACAACCAAAAAAACTTGATGCTCTGATGTAACTTTACCAAATAAAGGTCGGGTATTATGTTACACGATGGTATATAGGTGATGACTCCTTTAGTCCAAGAGATTAAATAGTGGACAAAGTCCTTGGAATTATTCCTAAAGGATTAAAGTCCCAAGGAGATTAACATCTTAAGGTGGGTGTGTAGTGCGTACGTGGTACGTGACGTGATTAACCCTTAAAGCAATTCAATAGACCTTTTTTATAATATACTAGGCATCACGTGGCTCTATCATTAATGCGAGCGTAATATTATAAATATTTGATATTTATTAGTTACTAATGATGAGTTGATGATAGTAATAGTGGGGCATGGGGTAAAAGGGTTTTTCTACTATTCTTTTTTATTTATCTTTTACTACTTACCTTCAGGTCCCGGCCATTCCATTTCATCTATTATAAAATGTATCACTTCACTACACAAAAACTTCTGATTGTATCAAGTTTTAATAAGACATGCCTGTTTTAAATTTACTTTACACAATGCTTGAATGAAGTTTTATTAAAATCGTTACGTTAGAACGTCTGATATCAGTAAAAACGTTTTTTTCCTTTATTATATACGTTTAGGTCATGACAGCGTCGCTGTTGGTTTTACTAAACCAATATATTTTTTTTTTAAATGTCAGTCTCATCGAATATAGGTGATGATGGAATCTTTTCCGGTCCTGAAATTCCAATTTTACATAATGGAGCTTACGTTTAAGCGAGCGTTGCTCGCGGACTCTTAGACGGATAACGCTGTTCAACGAACTTTAGCCTAAGCATTAGTAAAAAGAACATCTAAACTAAATCAGTCAAATTTTACTCAAGTTATAGACATCGGTAAATTTCGTGACGGTTGGTTTTGTGTCGGTGTTTTTGTTAGGTTTTTTTTGTTGGTTTTTGTTTTTGTTAGGTTTTTTTTTGGATTCACTCCCAGGCTCCAGAAGCCGAAATGTGCTTTTAGGAACTTAGTTCCAAAAATAAGGTTACAGAGAGAGAACTAAAATGTTAACCATATTTTTCAAGATGTCGTCGGATACTTAAACATTAAACGACGATACTGACAGACAGACAGGATGCATATATTTTGAAGAATGTAAGAAGCTTGGCTACCCTCGCTTCAATTATCTTAAGTGATCAAAATTAAGATTAAGTAACTTATAAATAAATCTACACATTCGTACTCTCATAAAAATCTATAAATTTGTAGATATAAATTTCTACTAAAAAAGTTAAACAACATTATAAGTTCTTTGAACTTTAACTCAAATACATGTTATTCGCCGGAATGATTAACACAGGTTTTTTTTTTTTTTTAACTACGTCTTGAATATTTTAAGAACCATAGAAAGGACAACTCAAAGATTGTATACATACTTTACTCTGAGCTATCTTATGTCAACACTTAAACTAAATGAATCCTCTATATCTAATAGTTCAGCTACTTCAGCTTTGTGTAAAAGAATTTCTTACGTAACTAGGTGATAGTCCATTTTTTTTATAACTAAATAAATCTTCAGTTTATTTACATCCATGGTATATAACACGTAAAAGGAATCAAAGTTAACTAGATGTTCAATTTTGACACTTGAAATAAATCATTATATAACCAATAACAGATGTTCGTTCAAGTTTTAAATGAGACAAATTTGTTTACTTTTATATCGAATTATAAGAGAAATGAGCTTGATTTAGGATCTAAACTTTTTTTCAGTAGGAAGAGTTTTTGTTATATAACTAATAATTTGGTGCTCCGATTTAATTTATCCTTCTGAGGAATTGCGACATTAAACACATTTGTATTGCTCATACAGTATGAGCTACATTATAACTCTTGAAAAATAGTTAGTATTTTTTTTTTTTAATTTAGGATGATTAATTTTTAATTAAAAAAAAATTAGATAGGGCACTCTAAATGGGACTAAAAAGGGTACTTCTTTAGATAGTTACTCCCCTGTGTGTGTGTTTTTTTTATTTAGATTATGAATTTGACTAAATAATTAATATTTCAAAGGGATGTTTAGTCCATTGTGCTTTGGGAAAAAGGAATATCACACTTCTGTTTTTGTAAGTGGAGTAACAGTCTAAAAAGGAAAAACATACCGTATACATGTTCTTTTAGCATGTTACTCCGTTCTGGTTTTTTTTTTTATAAGTGGAGTAACAATCTAAAGAAGTGCCCAAAATATCTTATGAACCAAACCTCGAATTTTACTTGTACGGCAGCAACAGACTCAATTTTACTAAATCATCACGACTTTAAAATTACAAATGAACTTGCTCCTGTAGCTCTATTTATGCTGGCGTTGCACGCTTTTAAATCATTTTTTTTTTAAATATATGGTTATCATTATAGTTATCATGAAACATTTAATATTACGACTAAATTCGTATTTAAACAATTACCACAAAGATAAAGCAGTTATAACCTTGTGCTGAAATAACTTTTTGTAAACATGGTTCTACTTTTTAAAATAAATATTAAATAGGTTAGAACAATAATAGCCTTAATTGTACTGATCTGATCCTAAAGGGATTTATTTGTTCGCAGTTTATCATAAGTTTCTTATCACCCAATCTTTTTTTGTCATTGACACTTTGTAAACATAACAATAACAATATGATAATAACAATAGCTTTTATATTTGGTACTCCATAACATAAAGGAAGTGATCATACAATAAAGCTTACTGTTGTTTTAAAGCTTTGGAGAACTGTTGAGTTCACGTTGAGTGTAATAACAATAACTAATAACCTTTTCGAGTATAACCTAACCTAACCTCTAAAGAACGTGTTCATAACCTCTCTCAGAATCTCATCTCTATTGCCTGTTACGAAATATTGTCTTTATTGCTTTATAATGTTCACACTGTTTGATAGCTTTAATCTTTACCATCTTCTAAACGGGGACTCCTTTATATAAACAAAATAATAAGTAATCTTCCCGGTCCTATTGTATTACTTATGTCCGGTAATCGTAATCCTAATTGATAAGACCTAATCCTGATAATAACTAACAACTAATTGTTAATAACTTTATTTTTAATAACTGATCTGATAATAACTACCTAATCGTTTTTATTGTATAAAAATAGTTATCTTAAGGTTCATTGTTCTAGTAAAACGTTAATATTTTTTTATTGATTCATTACGCCCTACAATATTACTTAACCCAAATTATCTAGAGCTTCGATAGAAACTTTTAGGAAGAGTTGAAAGAGTTACTCGAAAAAACAATTAATTTGTTTTTATTTACTTTACCGTGGTATCCACAGCTGTTATCATAGGAGATTGACAAAAATTTTATATCTCAATCTGCATAGACATATCCGTGAAAACTCCATCTTCAAAAAATTTTAAATCCAAGGTAAATTTTGTTTTTACCATATCGTATTCCCATGAGATTTCTATCTTCTCAAAAACGACTCCATTCTGAGCTTTAAATTCTTCAAGAAAGCAAATGGCAAAATATTAGGTAAAATCTAAATTATTGTTATAGATGCAATTTGTTTATAATTTATTTATTTAAAGCAACAAAAGGGTTAATTGCTTCCGAGCTTACCGAAGGTAACGGAAGCTATGTGATCGTTCCGAAGAACGAAAAAATTTTAGGTCTCCGATTTCAAAAATTCCAAGACAGAAATGCGTTTCAGACATCAGGGAACATTTTTGGTTCCGTGTCTGTCTGTCGGTCTGTCGGTCTGTCGGTCTGTCACAAATTTTTGCGAACCGCCATATCTTAAAAACTACACGTCCAATTTTAATGAAATTTGGGTGGTAGGTCATACTTAGCCCATTGTTGGTCCCATATAAGTTTCAACTTTCTGCGGTTATTTGTTCATCTTCTACATGCACACAAACATACATTTATTTACAGCTATATCTTTAAAAGTAATCATCTGATTTTAATGAAATTTTCATGGTTTGTCGAGAGTAGCTTGCAGATAGCACCTGCCAAATTTCAACCACCTGCGCACTTCAAATCGTACTAAATTAATATGTCTTATACTACAAAGCCTCATGGCTCACTGACTCACTGACTGACATTAATGTTTACCCACTTCCAGAAGAGCTAGAGACTTGCGGTTTGCGCCATTCGACGCGCAACGTCTACATTGTGAACCAAAATAATTATAAAAAGTTCACTTTTCCCCCTCCTTCCACCCTTAAAAAATAAAAATGGCCGACTTGATTTTTAAGCTGGTTTGAGGGCTTATTGCAGCCAAACGGTAAGTCGTACTAGAAAATGGATAACACAAGTGGTAACTGATTTTAAAAGATCTACAACTTTAGTCCTATGAGTTTTTGTCGAATCATCAACGGTTGTACCTTAAATGGTGATAATTTTGTTATTTTTTGGTTTTGTTTTTTTCCATTTTTGTCTTTGAATGGCCATAGATTCTATAATAGTTGGCCGATTTTATTTCTGATTGCGGCGATTGAATCTCACACTAATGCTCTTTAAATTGAGTATATTTTATTTCATTAGTTCATCCTACTTGCTGAGAACATGAGAGTAAACTTTTTCCCGTGCGCCGTGTCACGTGACCACTTTTTTTGGTTTTTAATATTGTGTCGTATATCATTTTAAAGGCCTTGATATGAACATTAAAGCTATTTTATTTGTTGATTTTTTAAAAATTTTGTGCATGTACTTTTGTACCGATTTATAATTTTGTTGTAGGTTAATGGGTTTAAATACTTTTTTGATATTAGGTTTTTTATTTCTAAGTATTTATTAGTTAAATTAATGCCCTTTTGTATTGTTTGTTTTTTAAAAATATAATTTTGGTACCTTTAGAGTACAGGGGTACAAATGTTAAAGTTAATCTTTTATAGTGTGATGTATATCGTTAAAAAGCTCTTGCGTCGTAGATTAATTTTTGCTATATTGTATTTTGTGTTATTTTTAGTTTTTAGGGGGAAGGGGGGGGGATAAAAAAAATAGCTGTTTAAGGCCGGGCCACACCTGTCCGCACTGTGCCCGCACCGTATGACGGCCGTGTGTTGTCCTAAGGAAATGTCAAAAGTAAACAAAAATAATCCAAATGTCGGTGAGAGCACGGTGCGGAAAGGTGTGGACCATGCCTTACATTTCCTTAGGTTTATTCCTCACCGAGTGTTGCCCAACACACGGCCGTCATACGGTGCGCGCACGGTGCGGACAGGTGTGACCCGGCCTTTGTACAGAGGTTTCTACGATTTGATTGCAGTTTTATATTTTTTATTAAATAAATTATAGATGCGCTAACTTTTGGCGCTTGTTGGAGGCTTTGTTTCTTTAACAAATGTTTAAACTTCTCCGATTTTATTAAATATTTACTGGAACAGTGCCGCGCGGTTCCAACTTTTAGATATTTATGGTATTTTTCTTAATTTGGTATTTTCTTTGCGAGGAAGCTATGTGCCACATTAATTGGCAGAGTATTTTTATTAGATGCCGTGATAAAGGAATTCAAAATATATAAGTTAATGATCATTTAATAATACTTTCCCAATCATTCGTTAAGCACTGCCAATTTATCCCGACTGTGAGTATTTCGTTAGTTTTCAAATTATGATTAAGATTAAATCAGAACGATTTATAATGGTCAGTTCCACTTCGCATGTTATTATATTCTTCTTTAGTAAAAAAGTAAAAGAAGAATAATATTACCTATTGTCTTTCTCTCTTTCTTAATCAGCATTATAAGGTCATTATTAAACGAAATGATCAGCCATCAAACAAACTTATTGAATAAGATTATAAGTTTGGAAAATGGATCTTCAAAAATCAATACCAAATGATGGAAGATGTTTGGGCATATGTTTCTATATTGATCCTAAGGATACTGATAAGGGGGCCTGGGTGGCTCGGAGGCTAAAGCGCTTACCGTGCGATAACGCAAGATAAGCAGCCTCGAGCAGGGTCAGAAGATAGATGGGTGACCGCTTCTGACCAAAGCTCTGGGTTCGATTCCCAGATAAGGACCCCCGCTCAATGTCTACCCAGCATTGTTTAAACAAATGGAAAGCTCCTCGAAAGAGTGGCGCCACCAGGTTTTGGCCTTGAAACCATGATGATGACACTCTTGGTTGTAATACAACCAGTAGGGGAGTATGGTAAACGACCTTATCTTTACACAAGTGTGAAGATTTCATCCCTAACCCGGGTTTGTTCAATGGGCCCACCTAAGTGGCCAGCGTCTTTGGGTGTAAAAGCCTCCCGGAATTTAAAAAAAGGATACGGACATAATGTTTCTGAATTGATCCTATGGATACGGCCATGTTGTCACGTCAATGCAAGAAGTAGGTAACTCGAAATTTTATTGCTATAAATTAAATAAATTAATGGCCTAAAACAATTTTTTATTGTTGATTAGTAGGTATAGATTCTGTTTTTTTTTTTTTTTTTTTTTTTTTACGTCAATATAGTAATTAGACTTTTAAATAGTGATAGGAATAACACTTATATATCTTATTACATTGAATCCCCAGACAAAAAAATAGGTCTAAATGATGATGATCCAACAATGGTAAATTTTCGAGATAAATATTTCTAGCATTGACGTGACGATATGTTTCTACATTGATCCTAGGGATACAGCCATATGTTTCTACATTGATCCTAGGGATACGGCCATATGTTCTTACATTGATCCTAGGGATACGGCCATATGTTTTTACATTGGTCCTAGGGATACGGCCACATGTTTTTACATTGATCCTGGGAGTATGGCCATATGTTTCTATATTGATCCTAAGGATACGGCGGTATGTTTCTACATTGATCCAAGGGATACGACCATATGTTTCTACATTGATCCTAGGGATATGGCCATATGGTTTTACATTGATCCAAGGGATACGACTATATGTTTTTACATTGATCCTAGGGATACGACCATATGTTTCTACATTGATCCTAGGGATATGGCCATATGTTTCTACATTGATCCTAGGGATACGGCCATATGTTTCTACATTGATCCAAGGGATACGACCATATGTTTCTACATTGATCCTAGGGATACTGCCATATGTTAGGGATACTGCCATGAGTTTGAACAATCAAAAAGTAATGAAGGAGTTCAGTAAATTGAATTAAATTGATTATTTAAGCACAGACGCAAGAAGCTTAAAATACTTAATGGTTATAGAGAAGTGAAAGTTACCTTTAAAGTTCTATCTAGAAGATTATAACCTCTAGATTGAATTATTTCCAGATATAAGATTTCAATATGTTTCTTTATTACTCGTTCAAGTTGTAATTGTTGTAGGTGTTGCTCTAGCTTTAGAATTCCCAAAGCAGTACCTTTACATTGATATATAACACTTGTCTTTTGTTATTTAGTTCAGGTTACAATCTCCTTTTCTAGATTGTTAACTTGGAGTCTTTATTCTCTAGCATTCGTCCAAAACTTAAGGATAAGAAAAGAGCAACCAAACTAAAAGAAATACAACACGACAAAAGAACTAAAATCGTGATACTATTGTTATGAACTAACTCTGGTTTTTATGTAACTTTATATTTCTTTCTTTAATTAACTATACTATTTTGTATCACTATTTCCCAAAAAAAGATATTAAATGTATAAAATGATTATTCATAAAAGTGCCATTTCGTTTCAATATTATGCCATCAAGACCCGAAAAAATAATGGAAAAAAAAAAAAAAAAAAAAAAAAAAAAAAAAAAAAAAAAAAAAAAAAAAAAAAAAA
>KZ651125.1:798058-826014 GCA_001010745.2 Gerris buenoi
AAATGAATTCATTTTTATTCAATTTTTTATACAGAATCATAAAATTTGACTAATTTTTATCGGACAACGAAAGTTATTGAACTCGGTAAATTAATTAAAAAATCGGTCCGGTGTAAATTATGCAACTTTTCTTAAAATATTTTGTTGTTGTTTCGGCACTTCTTTAGATTGTTACTCGCCTTGTAAGAAAAACAGTTGGGAGTAACTTTCTAAAGAATGAGTGCGGAATGGTATTCTTTAGACTGTTACTCACTTATGAAAACAAAGTTTGATATTCCTTTGTCCCAAAATAAATTGGACTTAACATCCCCTTTGTCAAAAGTTATTTAGTTAAAGTTATTAGGGAGAGAAACAATCTAAAGAACGTAAGCGAGTAACAATCTAAAGAAGTACCTCTGTTTCTATTATATGGTATTTTCGAGAGTTATTTTAATATGTTTTGATAAAACTCATTTATATGAGTTTACTAGACTCAAATGTTTCATAATTTATTTATGTTGGGGGTGTTGAACTACAATTTTTAAATAAACAAATATATTGTTATAGCTAAATAGTAATTATAATTATCGGGTGCAGGTGACCAAGTTGTTGAATACCTTAATAAACGAATAAATCTAAATATACTTATCTAGTAAATACCTTTGTAAACGAATAAATCAATAAGTCAATTATAAATATACTTATCTAGTAAGATACCTTTGTAAACGAATAAATCAATTTGAAATATACTTATCTAGTAAGATACCTTTGTAAACTAATAACATAAATTGTCTCTCCACGTGAATTGAAACTGGTTTATTAAACAAAGAAGCTTTCCAGCCTTCATAAAGGCATCATTCATAAGGCTTATCATCAGTGCCCTTTGAGGAAGAAATTGAGTCAAACGATTCTCAGTTGCTCTAGTTGTTGGCAGTCAATCAGTAGATGTGTCCCTGTCAAAGCATCTTATCTTAATCTATGTGTTGGTCTTTCCATGTCCAAAGTAAACAAGTTGCTGTGAGTTAAGATACAGCCAGAGAGCTGATGACGCTGATTCCAAAGGCACTTGTTGGCTTGATAAAAGTAAGTAATTGCCGAGGTAGTGAAAGATAAATAAGCGTGAAGGTTATTTTTTTATAATTCCCTTTGAAAGCAGATTTGTCTGTAGAATGAGTAAAGTTTTTGTTTCGACGAAACATTCAAGTTTCATGAACATGAGGTGAGTACTTTTGAAGATATAGGAAGAGCAACAAGTAGACGGAGTACAAAATAATTATGGAACTAATATTGAGCTAATTGTAACCTACTGTCTAAATTTCAATAAAATCGGACAAGTTTTATTTAAGATATGTTGGTTCGCAAAAATTGACCGACACACCAACAGACAGACACGGGACCAAAATGTTCCCTATGATGTCTGAAATGGATTATGTAAACACACGAAAACTCGAAACAACTAATCAAATAAATAATCAACTGGAGCAAATAATTATGTTCTCGAGTGTGAGATAATTAATTACGAGTTGAATCAATCAGTGCATCACGTATATTATGTGCAACGAAAAATTGTGAAGTTTTATTTCTATCGATCACACAACTTATATTATTTAAATGTATTTATTCATTTTGGTAATATTGTCTGTTCCTACATAACACTACAATGTATTCATATACAAGACTTTTTTTAAACATTTTTAAAAAATCTGCCTTAGGTCAAATCACGACATACATAAGTCTTATGTTGTACACATATTCTCAAAAAAGATTTAAAATAAAATGTTGATTGTTGCGTAGATACTTTTAACTTGTTTCAAAAAATAAAAGTTGACAGGGAAGCACGATTTAGATTTTTATAACATTTCTTCTAATATTATGTCTGGAGTGTTATGTAAAGGAGGTCTTTTTGAAAGCTCCTCGAAAGAGTGGTGCCACCAGGTTTTGGCCTTGAAACCATGATGATGACACTCTTGGTTGTAATACAACCAGTAGGGGAGTATGGTAAACGACCTTATCTTTACACAAGTGTGAAGATTTCATCCCTAACCCGGGTTTGTTCAATGGGCCCACCTAAGTGGCCAGCGTCNATCGGACAAGTTTTATTTAAGATGTTGGTTCGCAAAAATTGACCGACACACCAACAGACAGACACGGGACCAAAATGTTCCCTATGATGTCTGAAATGGATTCCTGTCTTGGAATTTTTTAAATCTTACGATTTAAATGTTTACACATAAGATATTTTCCTTCCTCAGAACGATCACATAGCTTTTGTTACCTTCGGTAAAGCTCTTAGCCGAAATTAAAAATGTGTATAAATTTATTTCTCATCTTTTAGTACCAAAATGATTATCTTAAAAAAAAAGAGTTGATTACTTCTAATTTGATAACAAAACCGTAAAATATTATAAACAAGTTCCATCCGAACATGCCAAGTTCCTTCGGAATCACAAGTTGATTCCAATTTTCGTTTCTTTCGAGAATCGGAATTAAGTATTTTCTAAACGTTCCGGTAAAGTACCAGACTTTCAAAACCGGGTGCGTATAAACAGCTACTTGTTTCCACTGTGACCATCTTGGTTTAAATACAACTGTTCAGTGTGCACTCTGGGCCTATGGGCGTACTCTTAGTCTGTAGAGTACCCTCTCTTCTGGTTTGTATTTCTCAAGGCAAAAAGTTCCTGTCCTAGTTTGTTGCTAGTGTAGTCTATCTAAGTATGTTAAAAAATTTGCCTTTATTTTTATTATTACAAAGTTGTTAATATCTTTAATCTTTAGGTTTAATAACCGCTTGTGAAGTCAGTTATTGCTAGCCTCGTCTGTATGTCTACAGTCGGGTTTTCATATAATTTTTGTCATTCGTATTCTAGTCATACGAAGTGAGTGATTTGTATTCTGATTTATACGGTGATAAAATAGTAGAAACTTGTTGTCGGTCTTCTTTGTGCTTTATAAATTTTGATCATATTATAAAAGAAGGTGTTAAAGCTTTAGGCTATCTATGTTGAACTACTGCTTGAAAAACTAAAGTATTATGTCACAATTGTAATTTATTATGAGATTAGTATCATTATGATATACTGTAGAGAAAGAACGCGAGTTAATCTGATATCTGAGGTTAGTGTAAATAGTGGTTTTGGTTAGAATACAAATGAGATGTAGGTTACCCGGCTATTATTATAGGAATTAACTTCTGTGTACTCATTTTGAACAAGTGTTTATTTATTGCATTATGTGAAGAAGTTGTGAGATGGTTAGAGTAGGAATAAAGGAATACTTTTCTCTCTAAAAAAAAAAATAAAAAAATAAAAAATAGTTTTACGTATATAATTCTAAATAGTCCAAATTACAATTATCAATAACTACGGGAGACATACAGAGAAATATTTCCGTAGTAATAAAACTACCAAAAATTTAAAAATTAATATATAATTCTTTAAATAAGTACTTTAATATCATGATGGTAAGAACTATTATCTCCTCACAATAAATCTGTGGAAAGGTCTTTATTTACCTCTTATGAGACAACGTCTTAATTAGTAGGATCCGCTGCTCACAGTTCTTAATTAAGATAAGGAAACAATCACAATTAAGATTAACAACACTTCTAATTATGATTAATTGGACACGAAAGAGATAGAGCATTAAAAAAAAACACACCCAAGTCAATTGTTGGATCAACGGAATTTTTTCCGGACAGTTTCCACTATTTAAATACCAAAAAATGAGTTTGAACAATAAGGGCTAAATTTAAAAACAAAATAGCAACCCCATTTTTCCTCTTTGAATAAAATTACTTAATTTTTTTATCCCTGTTACTTTAACGATTTCGTCTCTTTTTGCTTCATTTTGAACGGTCATTTTACTTGTTAGTCCTGCCTCTTGAATCCATTATGGCTTCTTCCTATTGAACTATGCCCTTCTAACTGTTGTGAGGCCGTCCGATTGAGTGCTTAATCAAGCTATTCTATCTATGGTATCCGATCTTTACATAAGAACTGTGGCAAGATCCTTAGACTGAACTGTGGCAAGATCCTTACACTGAACTGTGGCGAGATCCATACACTGAGCTCTGGTAAAAAAATAAAAAGAGCGACACTGAAGACAATTACACTAATCCATGTCAATGTTGAAGTTTGAGTCCTGGATTATTGTTTTCCAAGGAGTGTGTAAATTACTGTTAGAAGGCACGCTGAATTTTTAAGGGTCCATTTATAATTCCGGGACGAAATTTATAATGTTTTACGTTTGTCTGTCTATCTGTCGTTAAGGCACCTTTTTCCGAGGTAAAGGTGTCTTGTGTCAATATTTCACAAAAATTTGCAACTCTGCCGTTATGTTGAGTGTAAAAAACCCAAAACACAGTTTTTTTTATTGTTTTTTTTATTACAATTTTTGCGAACTATTATAACTTAAAACTATACAGGTCCATCATTTTAATGAAATTTGTACGGTATAGGTCATAATTAGATCACTGTTAATCCCATATAAGTTTCAACCTTCTGCGCTCATTTTCTGTGCCTCCCCTAACCACCTCTCTTATGAAAGGAGAGATGGTTAGAAGTGGTTAGAGGTGGTTAGCTGGTAGTGATTTTCAACGGGTGGGCGCTTAATTATCGAGCACCGATAATTATAAGCTAATATATCTTTTTCAATAGTTCTTTATAAATTTCCAATGTTGTCTCAGCCTCGATAATCTTGGCAGCTCATAATATAATCGTATAATTATAACACCTTCTTTTGTTTTTTGATCTTTAATAACTACTTTTTTTTACGTCAATATTCAAATAAAATTAAAATAAATTTAGTTAAATACAATACGAGTAAATGATTGTATATTGAGAAGGAAAACAAGTAAATACATATTTAGATCATAAATCTTAAAAATTTGTTAGCATTGACAAAAGAGGATATTTATAACAGGTTATTTTATCGGCAAGTCATTTGATACTTTAACTTAAAATTGAGGTCACTGTCAAGGAGGTTTAGATCGGGTCTTGTTTAAAACATTTTTCTCATTCGACATTCTTTCAAAATTAGATTTATTATTGTTGAGGAACATGTTTACTCTTATGAAATTTTAAATTAACATTTAATTTGTATCGCTTACAATTCTCAGTCAGGAGGTCCGGGTTCGATTCCCGACTCCGGCAAGTGATCCCATTCTCAGTGTTCACCTAGCATTGCCACGTATATGTTTAGCTTCTTAAGAAAAGTGACGTCTATTTAATTGCGCATGTCAATTAAAAGATTTATACAGCTGAGAAAGTGAGACACTAACCCCGTTTCATCTATTACTTTACATAGTTTTATAAGCCCTTTTGCAGGCCTTGAGATCTCCACGGCACGGGCTATTGTGCCATATTTTATTTATTTATTTTTAATAAATGAGGGCGATGAACAGCCGTTTAATTAATTTTAATATAAATAATTGTTTTCATCATATATTATTATTATACTTTGCTTCCACGTTTAACGAAGGTAACTTAAGCTTTGTAATCGTAATAAAGAGTAAATTTTATTAAGTTTTCGATACCAAAAATTCTAAGACAAAATCCGTTTCAGACATCAGGTAACATTTTTGTTTCCATGTCTGTCTGTCGCTCAGTTTTTTCGAACCAACATAATATCTAAAAACTACTTGTCCGATTTAATGAAATTTTGATGAGAGGTCATAATAAAGCGTTCGTTGGTCTCATATACATTTTTACTTTCTGCGTTTTTTATTCTACATTTTTCCATTTGTTTCTCTTCAACATGCGCACAAACACACATTTATTTACACCTGCATCTTCAAAAGTTCTCATCTGTTTTATTTATTTATTTTTTTTTTTTTTTTTGAATTTGGATGGTTTGTCGAAAGTAGCCTACAGATTGCAGATAGCCCCAGAATAATTTAAGTTTTAAAATATTCGGGGGGAAATTTAAATAAATTTGACAATAATGGGGTGTAAAAGCATAAAATCATTAAATTATTCGAAATAGGACGATAGTTGGCAGAATATTTTTTTACTTACTTTTATAAATTGATTACGAAACAGTATGCTATGTTTAAATAATTTTTATGCTATGTTTAATAGATTTTGTTTTTGTTTCAGAAAGTAATGCGTTGGTGGTTCATTGTTATCCTGTGTTTATTATTGCAAATTTCACAACAGGCTGATAAAACAAAGGTATGGAAACAAATTTTTAATTCAGTATTTTTGATATTATAGCAATACAAATTAGTTTAATTGTGAATGGAACAAATATTTAAGATTGATATAAATTGTCGTATTGAATTAAGATATGAAGCGTTAGTGAAGGTCATCATTAAATGTAGAAAGAAAAAGTCATTTTACGTGAAATAATTGTATTATTTTCAAAGCAGCTTTCTGCCACTATAAGGCCATCATCAGTGCCGCAAGCGAAAGCGCAAGCGAAGAACGTTACATAAAAAGATTAAACATGGGAGGGTCTTGTACCAGTCGCTGGTGTGACATGACTCCCCTTTCTCCCTCGTTTAACCCTATAGTGGCTGAAAGCTGCTTTGAAAATAATATAATTAATTTATTGGATTAATATAATTTATTGGAGTGACTTTTTCTTTCTACATTTGTCGATTTGAAAATTTTGTTCTTTTGAAATTTCTGTTCTACAATCATTAAATTCTCTACAGTCATTTAATTCTGTTCTACAATAATTTCAACAAACATAAATTAATTGCAGAAATCAAAAAGATAAAAAAGATCTTTCATATTTTCTCATAATAATTGTCATAATTCAAAAATGGAAAAAATAGCCGCCGAAATAAAAGTTGTACAAGGATTATTTTGATTGAGATAACATTAATAACAACCATTTATACCAATATCAACAATTATACTCCAACAAGTGACTTTCCTTTAATAGTATTTTTATTGCATACGTGTATTACAGTGTTATAAAACAAAAAATGATAGGGTAAAACAAGATTCATACGTTAGCCTATCTCCGTTATCAACTGCTAACACGCTTTGCCTTGGGCAAAGCGAGTTACTACTTTAAATATTGTTACGTTCTTAAAGGTTTCAAAAAATCGAAAAGCTGATAAATCGTAAAAAATTAATCAGAGGGTTATAAATTTGTCAAAAAAATTATCCTATTTGAGAAGACCATAAAAAACTCAACGTTTTGATTGAAACCATCCTTCGAAATAATTTATGATGGTCTTTAATTCTTGGGTAGCCAATAGTATCGAAAAGTGTCTTTAACAAATTACTTCATCAGTTTTCTTTTTCTTTTAGTGTTGAGGTGTGGCATAGGAGGGTTTCGATCTCTTGTCATAGTTACAGCAGTGTTAAATAAATTTAGTTAATTAAATTTGCCAACATTGTTCTTCAAGTTCCCGGTGACTTGAGCATAAAATTACCTTATCTTGAACATTCGTTAAGGACAATTATTTAAAATTCTCTTCATAAAAATATCTCCCCCGACTTTGTGCATCATCTTATGTTCTCCAAACATATTGCCTTAAATAGGATGGGATGCTAATGTTCTTTGCGAATGCCTCTCCTCAAGAATTTTAATTTCCACACCAGCTTTCTGCCTCTTCGCCATCATCAGTGCCTGATCATTCACATCGGTTCGGGGAAAAAGCTCCTGAAGAATAAGTGCGCAAGTGGAGTTGATGTCCACAGAATAATGAGAATTAATGCCTGTCCACAAAATGAATCTTTTGCTTCAACACAATCATTGCGTAGTATCATACCCAGCCAAATTTAGTATCTTAAATCAGTGCTTATAACGAGTAAATGCAAAAAATTGTCTTTTTGCTGCTGTCCACAGTAGCCGAATAATTGCCTATAACTAAAATCTGCCTTCAGAAATTAAATTTATTATATAGAGAGGCTTTCGTTTTTTTATATTTTAACAATGATTTCAACTTCACTTGCACTCCAATTCTACATTGATAGTAGCAGTGTCAATGTCTATGGTTTTTATTGATATCATTACCAATTGATATAAATATTATCGCTAGCCTATTATTATCATCACTAACAAGATAAGGAGGAGGTACACATGCCGTCAAATTGGGAAAGTAGCTTGGATGCCAAAAGAGGGTATTTGCCAGTAACTGGCATACTAAGGATTTTTATTATAAGCTTTTATCTGCTTGCTGGCAAGGTACAGGCATGCCATTTAACATATCCTCGTGCAAGTAGTAGTGCGATGTTTTTGTTCAAGCTACAGGCATGTGTATCTCCGCCTACATTGTGAGTTAAATTACTCAAAATGCAATACTTTTCTCGTCAACCTAATCAGTTAAGGCTTTCAAAAAGCGAACATGACCTTATCATCATACAATGTGATAACTATAACATTTTGCCCGATGCAGGATTAAAGATTACAATTTTCTTCCTTTATTTTAGTGAAAGATCCCACATTATTTAAAAAATAAAATTATGCAACAGCAAATCAATTAAACGCGGCTTAAACATTTTATAAGTGAGAGTCATAAAGAATTATGGTATGGACAGTTTAATACAAAAAGTTATACCTATGAAGTCTGTACCGAACGAAAGCCATTATTTATTATTAATAGACTTGCTTTACCTAACACCGTTGTATTTTGATCAAGAAAAACAAATTACCGAGTACCGGAAAAAAATGTGTACTTTATATTTTTTAAATGGATATAACGTAATAGTTAATATAAAAAATAATTTATTGCGTTAGTCTTAAAAAAAGTAATAAATATGTAAACAAAAATTAATCAAAATCTTTTGTAAAATAATATTTTAGCTAAGCAGTAAAAGGAACTTAAGGCTGTTGCATTTTTTTTTTTTTTTTTTTTTTTTTTTTTTTTTTTTTTTTTTTTTTTTTTTTTTTTTTTNTTGTCTTAACGAAGTGACACCATGTATTAACAAAGTGACTCATTGTCTTAACGAAGTGACACCATGTATTAACAAAGTGACTCATTGTCTTAACGAAGTGACACCATGTATTAACAAAGTGACTCATTGTCTTAACGAAGTGACACCATGTATTAACAAAGTGACTCATTGTCTTAACGAAGTGACACCATGTATTAACAAAGTGACTCATTGTCTTAACGAAGTGACACCATGTATTAACAAAGTGACTCATTGTCTTAACGAAGTGACACCATGTATTAACAAAGTGACTCATTGTCTTAACGAAGTGACACCATGTATTAACAAAGTGACTCATTGTCTTAACGAAGTGACACCATGTATTAACAAAGTGACTCATTGTCTTAACGAAGTGACACCATGTATTAACAAAGTGACTCATTGTCTTAACGAAGTGACACCATGTATTAACAAAGTGACTCATTGTCTTAACGAAGTGACACCATGTATTAACAAAGTGACTCATTGTCTTAACGAAGTGACACCATGTATTAACAAAGTGACTCATTGTCTTAACGAAGTGACACCATGTATTAACAAAGTGACTCATTGTCTTAACGAAGTGACACCATGTATTAACAAAGTGACTCATTGTCTTAACGAAGTGACACCATGTATTAACAAAGTGACTCATTGTCTTAACGAAGTGACACCATGTATTAACAAAGTGACTCATTGTCTTAACGAAGTGACACCATGTATTAACAAAGTGACTCATTGTCTTAACGAAGTGACACCATGTATTAACAAAGTGACTCATTGTCTTAACGAAGTGACACCATGTATTAACAAAGTGACTCATTGTCTTAACGAAGTGACACCATGTATTAACAAAGTGACTCATTGTCTTAACGAAGTGACACCATGTATTAACAAAGTGACTCATTGTCTTAACGAAGTGACACCATGTATTAACAAAGTGACTCATTGTCTTAACGAAGTGACACCATGTATTAACAAAGTGACTCATTGTCTTAACGAAGTGACACCATGTATTAACAAAGTGACTCATTGTCTTAACGAAGTGACACCATGTATTAACAAAGTGACTTCTTGTCTACATCAAGTGACTCCTTGTCATAATCAAGTGACTCATTGTCTTAATCGAGTGACTCCTGCGTTAAATTTATGTAATTCCTTCTAGTGTAACATATACTTCTATTGATAAGTACCCCCGATTTACCCGTTAGAATAGTATAATGTAAAATGATCATTATTGTTGTTTATTTCTTTACCGAAATTTAATAAAACTTACCCATGTTAATAATAAATATATTTAAAGTATACTAAGTTATATTAAAGTAAGTAATAACATAAACTGGTCCTCCAAATAAATTGAAAACTTGTTTATTTATCAAAGCTGTTTTCAGTCTTTATACATTCATCACCAGTGAAAAAATTTGCGGGAAGAAATAGAGTCTCAAGTTGATCTCCGACATCAAGTAATCTCACGTTTCTCTAATTCCATTTATTTATGCAACTTACTTATTTCTGTACTCATTTTAGCATTGATGTCAGTCTTATGAAGGCTGAAAGTTTCCAATTTACGTGGAGAGTCAGTTTATGAATATGATATTCTTTTAAGATAACCTAAGAAGACGCTCTCATATCTAATATATTATATGTTATTGTTTTATGATTGATTGAAAATTGGTATTAGAAGATTTGTTTTAGTGTTGGATAACTTACAGAACTAGGTCATTTCTTCAGTTATAATAAAAAAATAAATAAATAAATAGGAGGAGTAATTGCCGGTAATGATTTTATTCACCCAATTTGTATTCAATTCAAGCAACCGTATGATCTAAAGGTAATAAAAATGCTAAATTGAGTAAGGAATGAGAAAATTTAAATAATAAAAATCAGAAATATGATAGGATGAGATCGTAAAAAAGTTTATGGTGATTGAAAAATGTATAAAGTTAATAATGTTTCTATTACAGTAAAAATAATCTTTCCTTTCTCTGTCTTAAAAAAACAGGCCTGAATTAAATTATTTTCCAAGGAAAGTTCAGTTAGGAGTTAATGACACACGGTGAATCTATTCACGGCTTATTGGTTACGGTTCGTAATGAAATTTCACGACGAATGTCACGGTTGAGATACAATCTGAAGAGGACTTGGCTGAGGTTGACTTCACCTCATGGATTGGTCACGGTGAATCGTCACGGACCTAGACTGCATCCGCTTCTGTTAGCTACCTACAACAAAATCTTCTGAAATACTAGTTTAATCTTAGTATGATGCTATATATTCTACCGTTAGCCAATAATAATGGACGAGGAATCGATTTAATACATTTTGTGGCATTCCTGCACGTGTGCGTTCAAATTACAAGAATCTTCATTCTTCCTGTAAAAAACCCTTCTTCAATATCTTGACGTTAGTTTTTCCTGTAAAATATCCTAAATATTTTTACGTAAGTTCTTCAAGTTGATTCTTCTTATCAACTCCTGTTTTCAAATTCTAAATGATGTTTCAAAAATGTTACTTCCTCTATCGGAGGCCTCTTCATGTAAGAATTATAGTGGTTATATGTTTCAAATAAATATTTCAAAACATCTCATTTTAAAAATTCTTCTTCGTCTTTCATGGCATGAATGAATAAAGATAACTTTATTTTATGAATAAAGTTATTCTTATGGTAATAGATGTATTACCTTACTAACATTACAATGTTATCAATAGGAAGGTTTAATCTTGAAATAAGTAGCTAAGTTAGAAGTTAATCTACCGTACTAGTTTTTTCTGTTTATTTTTTGTCCCGATAAATTTATCAGTAGGTTATTACCAGGATGGGAGATCCAGCCAATTTAATCATCTACTTGATGTGAATTATCAGCGGGAAACAAATATCAACTCCCCAGGATTCGCACTCACCAGAATTGACGGTGTTTAGGTCTAGGTTCCAGATGAGTTACAAGAATGCTAACCAGTAGGCTATGCCAACCCCCAACGATCCTTGTTCTGTTGTAACTATAATGATTTATTTTATTTTAAAATTAACCTCTACCCACCTCTTCTCCTTCAACCTTCAAAATTTCAACACTAACAAAATGTTACCTAAAATGTTTTGTATTTCGTCTCAATGTCATTACAGTAACTTGACTTTGATTTCGTTATATTATTACATTATATTATTAATTGGATAATAATAACTATGGTTATAGTGACATTTAAAAATACCGCTCCAGTATAATAAAAGTCACCTGACATTAAGAAAAATCCAGATTCTTTTTTTTGTCATTCTTAAAAAAAAAAAAACAAACTTTTTTTATCTTAAAAGCGTACTGATCGGTTATCAGAACGACCAAAATGAAATAAAGTGTTCTACATTTTAAAAAAAGCAATTCGTTGCACCTGCGAAAGCATTTCACATATCACGAGTTCGAACCACGACCGAAACTTAAGTATTACGATCTGGCGAGACGATTGTATGGATAAACTTGAGTCACGATCACGTACTCTGGCCCCGTTTACTGTTACCTCGACCTGCTACCTTGTTTGATTTCCATAAACGTTATACTTCCTAAACGCATTATATCGTTCAAAATAAATTTGTATTACTAGAATAACTATATAGCTGCATTTACATTGTTTATTGAAAACGATCTCAATACGGTATCTTTACATGTAAATGAACCGTATTTAATCTAGTTCAGCTCAAAGTCGATACACTAAAAGTCTGTACTGTATCGTATTGAACACACTTTCAGTTTACAGAACTTTACCTGACTGTGTTAAGATCGTACTAGGGCATGCGCTATTTTATATTGCCGTCCTGGGTAACCTGACACATCGATCCTTACAAACATAACTTTTTTTCACAGCCGTCATAATTATCATGTGTCAAAATCAGCTCTTTACTAATGACTTCAGAACTCTATCCAGATATTTTAATATAATAACTCAATGCGGCCATATAAACAGACATCAGTTGAAAACAGTAACCGTATTCGCTTTCAATACACCACTTATAAACATAACTGTTAATGAGTAAACTAAAGAAGTAAGTAATGTGTTTTTGTATCGTATTAATAGAACTGCGATTAATCTTTGCGCGTTTCTTAAAGGCTTTCATTAATAACGAGTAATTAACATTTGTTTGATTTTATTCTATTGCATTATAATTAATTTGTTTACATTCTGAACCCAACGTTTGGTCTTCCAGAATGAAAGGAATTATGATTGAATACTAGAGTTTTATTGAAGATTGCACCATGAACTATTTCAAGAAAGTTTTCTTGTTTCACATGTTGAAAATATCCGAAAAATGGAATATTCTCTAGCAAATTCTAAAATTCTTATAATGTTAATCGTAACGTATAGAACCTAGGTCTCAACACCGATAATTCTGTTGAGTTCCGTGTGTAGAACTATTTGCAAGGAACATAGAGCTGAGTACATCTCAGGAGGATAAGGTACATTCCATTAGGGAGAGCAGATCCTATATATAACCGTGTTTAGATGTGACCTCGTAAAACCCATAATTAAATATGAACTATGATATTGGTCTTAATTATATAACAATAACTAACTATGAAGCGTTTTTATGATTTTCATTGAGTATTTTATCCCAACCTTTTACTTTCTTTCAGAATAGATTTAGTACATTCATTAAAAGATCTCATCCGATTTTGAAGAATTACTTTGTCGAAAGTAGCCCATAGATGTGCCTCCAAATGGTTACAAGTGCGACTATTTACTTACAAATTATTCTTAGTAGTCGATACTCTACTCTAATTATTTTATTAAATACAAAATAATAAGTCGAACTATGTCTAGGAACTCGTAGAAACTACTGTACCGTATAAAAGGAAGGTAGATATGATATTCCACTTATAACAGCTGCAGTTGTTTTGAACAGCTGTAGTAAGATATGTTTTTAGTTCCTTTATATAAGAATAGTGAGAAACCTATTATCTATATCGAAAGATAGTAGTAAGTTAGACTTCTTTTGAGCATGAGTTGCTCCCGTGAGTTCGAATACTTAATATTTTATTAATGTCTTGATTGTTTTCCTTGTTAAAAAACAGCACCTTTGGCATGTTAACTTAACAAAGTAAGAAATAAAACATTTCAGTCTAGGGCATCAGTATTGTCTTGTTTTAATAACATCATTAGTCATTAGTGCCAACATAAACTATTACTGAAATGAAAGGGCAAAGTAATATCAAATCTAATGGAGCATAATTATCCTTTTAAATCTATTTGTTATTAATGTGCCAAGATGTTTGATATAAGTTATAGTACATTACGCAACCATTGCATACTATATTGTAAATGTTTTTTTACTTTTCCTCACTACCTATAGTAGGAAAAGTATTGTTTTCACAAAAAATTTTTTTTTCGAGATTTCAACGGAATTATCCGTTTTAGGTGTTTTAAGACCTCCTGAGTGGTTTTTAGCATGACGTGTGTATGTGTGTTATCATCGTAGCGCCCAAGGTATTTAACCTAGAGAGTTGAAACTTGGCAGAAAAATCAGTCCTAACCTGTAGTTGTACCGCCCGGAAAATCAACTTTTTCCGCCATCTTGAACCCAGTTTGCTTAGTCAGCAAATTTTTTTAAAAAATCGTAATAAATCTAAAATGGTCCTGATCGAGTTGAAATTTGGCACGAATGTACCTCTCTGTATGAGAAAGAAAGCCCGCCAAATTTCATTTTGATATTTGCTGCCATTTTGAAGTTATTAATTTTTGAATTTTTAAACTTTGACGGTTAATAATACTGAAATTATATATAGGTTTTTGACTTATAGCATATCGTTGGAACCGGAAAAAATTAAGGAACAAATATAAAAAAAAACCGATGAAATTCTATTAATTAGTTTAAAAGTTATAAGTGAATATAATTATTTATTAGTGCGATAATTTTGATGACATCAAAGTTTGTTTACATCTATCAAAATACCGTCAAACTTCAAATATTTAAATAAAATATAGGTATTAAAAATAAGTTGTTTTTTTTTTTTGGAAGAATGATAATAAATTAGTTACATATTACTTGTTTTACGTTAAGAAGTCCGTTTTTTCGTGTTAATATTATTTATTGTTTATTTATAATTTGTTTATTTTATAATTGTTCTTATTTTCTTCAAATATTATATAGCCACAACTATACAAATTACATTCTAGTGTATTACCTTTCTTATTTTATGTATGTATTAATATATTCAAAATTCTATTCCTTAATCTTAAAATAAATAAAAACTAAGTTTTCAATCTGATTTGCGATATTTCAATCCCACTTGGGTCATAATCAAGCCCAATAATTGTTCTTATAGAACATACAAAACTCCATGGTGTATTAGTGGTAATTATAGTAGAGCAATGTAATTCAGTAGTAGTAAGTAAGTGGTAATTATAGTAGTAGTAGTAAGTAAGTAATGTTAGCAAAGTACTGCCTTGGCCATTAAAACTTATCTATTTTTTTTCATGGGATGTTTTAAATATTAAAAATCTTTTCTTAAAAAGAAACTCTGTCGTTTTTGGGAGTTAAAATCAAACTCCGTAAAATTAATAATAACAAGCAGCTTGGCAGCTTGTCTTATATTAGGTAAATACAGCATAGTTACAACTCCCTAATTTTGAGTTCCACCAATGGTGTGGTGTGATGGTACTCAAATAACATGGATTATAATAATAGTATATTAACTTTAGGCGTTGCCTCGGATTGCCAGAAACGTTTAAAATCGGTATTATATATTTTTTTTAAAATTCAGTTTAAATGTGATGTATACCAAACGAGGCACTTTGGCTTTATTGGGACACTCCTTTAGATTGTTACTGCCCTTATAAAAAAACAGAGGGGAGTAACAATCTAAAGAGGTTTAGGGAAATTTTTATTCATTAGACTGTTACTCCCCTTATCAAAACAGAAGTGAGATATTCCTTTGTCCCAAAGTCCATTAGACTAAACAGCCAAGCAACATACAGCATTTAGCCAAAGTCATTTATATTTTAACAAAAAAAAACACAAAAAAAACATAGGGGAGAAAAAAATATAAAGAAGTACCTTTTATTATAAGCGGATATTCCGTAATTCAGAAATTGTTCACTTTGGCAGGGTTTTTTACTTTTCCTCACTACCTATAGTAGGAAAAGTATTGTTTTCTAAGTATCTAAATTAAATATACTCTTATCACCACGATATACTGAGAGAAATAATTTGATATTTTTCGGTAATATTATTGATAAAATTGTACAAATTCAATTGTACAAATGCACCACTTTAAACGTATCCATTTATTCATTAGAGAAAACAAAAATATCACCAAAAAGTTAAAATTTTTGACTAATTTTTAAATCCTTCTGAGAGAGCTCTTCCGGTCCAAAGATCATCGTCCAAGACGTGCTAGAGTTAGTTAAAATAGCTTATTAGATGAGCTCAAATTCTTACCTCGACGCACTCAGCTTAGAATTGCCTCACTAATCTTTGAAGATGTGAGTGACACATCCTAAATCCTAGTATATTGTAACATCCTGTGAGTAATATCGACATACTTAAATTTTTAGCTCTTTTAGATAGAGAAACTTAAATGAACGAAATAAGGTTCCTATGCGCCCAGGATTTTGCCATTATACTCAAATTCAGTTAAGATAATGATAAGAATTAGAGCTATAGTAATTTTACTTAACAGAGAAATCAAACATTTCTTTTCACATTATCGGTGAAAATAAACGAGAATCGAGTATTTAGTGAACAATTAGAAAATTTTTAATAATAAAGTGTTGACTTGTAACAAATAATTGTACTGACAATCATAGGATATCTATGGAATATTAAGGAGACATATCAAAACAATTGACAATAGCCACCTAGGTTAGAAGAAATTTAACATTATAAAAACTAAAGGATGAAATAGTAATCTTCTAATCAGCCTGCAGATGACCCAAAGAGGGGTCGAAATATCGCAAAAGTGAGCTTCTAATTTTTTCCTTTAGACCCTACTTACCAATAAGAGTAAAAACGAGAATCGATTAAATATAATTATTTTTAAAAAATACACGACTTATGTCATTTTCTAATTCTTCTAAATAGTTCCCTCAACCCACCCCCTTTTAGAACGCATATCTTTATGTTTAGATCACCATTTTATCCTGTTCCCGTAGTACGAACAAGGGCGGGCTTGAAGCCAATTGCACATGAATTTATTGAGGTTGGTTCGCAGGCGCCAGGGATGAGCTTGGTTTTCAAATGCTAAAATTCGTCGCCGTCTTTCATCCCAGTTCATGGAAGAGCTAAGGATAACAGTATCAGTGTTCATGGGACTATGGGACAATTATATGATAACAGTTTGGTGCAACAAATATCAGCTTGACCATGACCGTGATCACGTTGAAAACCCAGCGCCCATCCATGCGCCCATCCATGCTCCACCCTCACTGAATCTCTTCTTGCACAGCTGAATTTACACCCGCTCTCGATCATTCGGTTAATTGTAGAGTATTCTGTTTGATTTGTAATTAAACTAAGACATTGCACGCTGGAAGCAATTTCTCAGTTTCTTTACAAATCAAATAAAAGTATTTTTTGGAGTCTCCATCAAAATGAAGTTCTAGGTCTTCCGGTGGTGACCGCGTCTCGAAGGGTGTGTGTCCCGGGACACACACCCTTCGAGACGCAGTCACCACCGGAAGACCTAGAACTTCATTATGATTGCAACCGTGGAAGCCTACGAACATTGGTCTCCATCAAAAGTTTTATAATTTTCTTCCGCCCGACTATCATCACGATGTGGGTTAGATGCAGTAAAATTAAAATGTGTTAAAAGGATTAATAATTAGTCAATTATAAATCAATTGTGTATTATTCATTCGTTCTTATTCCTCTGTTCCTCCTCTTTATCCTCTTCTTATTCTGGAGTTATTTTTACTAAACCCGAAAAGTAGTCTCATGTTTGTGATGTGAAAGAACTTTTCAAAGCTGGATCTAAAATGTTGGACCCCCAGATCTTGACAATAAATATTCACACTGTGAACTTGAGAACAATAATTAAGGAACTATCTTGTATTGGGATGTATTTTATGATATTGGTATGATATGATATTGGGACGGTCTTGTATTATTGTATTTTCTTGTATTGGGTAGAGGTAGTTAGAAGGATCTAGGGTTTAAATGTTCGATCCAGTTATTCAGTCCCACATTTTTTTCATTCCAGTTATTTTCAGTTAACATTTGTAGAATTATCTTCAATGACCATTTACAAATCAATACTAATTCGGAAAAATACTCATTAGAATTCAACGTTAATTGACTGACATAATAAATATTAATAGATATAGGTAAAAAAAAGTATTTAATGTGTTAAAGAAATTCTGATTAGCAGTTTAACAACACTTTGAGATCTATGTTAGTTATTTTCCTAGCTCATTTTGTTTTGCAATGATTGCATTTATCGAAGTAAGAAGTAGTAAAGAGGTGAAACTCCTGATTCAAAACTGTCTTCATTAGCAGAGTCACATAATTCTCTCTTTATTCACAAAGCGGTTTAAAACACAAACGTATTGTATTAATGTTAGTTAAGTGGAGTCAATTAGGGAATAAAGAAAGACTTTCAAATGATTTCTTGACTCTTTAAACATTTTTACTTTAACCCCTAAATTCACTCTGTTACTTCTTACAATTTAAAGGGGTTTACGTAGTATATTTTTAGATTCGGTTTTGACATTTTAATAGATTTACACGTTTTGAAATACCTGTCCAAAAAAAAAGTTTAATAAATATTTGCCTGATTTATGTCGTGTATGCAGACGCAAGGAGCCTTAACTGCTGGCTGATGTCGATAAACTTTGTCATAGGTCGTTTTCCCGGGAATAATCTAGTTCCAAATAAAACAGCTACGGAAAGTATAAGAGGTCAGGTTCAATTCCTCACCAGGCAGAAGTTCTTTTTATGGTAAATTTTGATACAATTATCAATGACAAGTAAGTGTAAATCATGCGAATCAACGGGTCAATCCATACGAAATGGTCTAAAAATGTAATAGTTGGTTGCTTGATCATTTTAAACCTATGACTATGATATTTAATTTTAATAAAACATATATATGACTATAGTTGAACTTAACTAATCTATGTCAAACCAATTTAATAATGCAAATAAAACAAAAAAAATACATAATAAACAACTGTTGATCAACAGTTAAAGTACCGGTGTGGAAATCCCACACATGACTTCCATGAAATGTTGCCGTGTCAATACGTGAGCAAGAGAGAACTCTGTATAAACTACATCATACAAACAGAAAAAGCTAATATTGATTATAGTTTTGTAACAAAAATAATAATGATGATAATAAACACAATAAAAAACATGTCTCTATTTAAGGTAGAAGGAATGGTCCTACGACAAAAAGTCATAGGACCAAAGTTGTAGATTTTTTAAAATCAGTTACCGCTGGTGCTATCCGCTTTTCGATTTGACTTAGTTTACCCGCAATTTGGTTCCCAAAAAAAAAAAAACACTAAAATGCCAATATCTCCCAAACCGCTTGTCCGATTGTTCTCAAAAAGTATAGGTACAATCTACTATATAGGACACATATATAACTCAAAGGAAATTGAAATCAAATAAAGCCTACTGAAGTTATCATCGACAGACCGATTTCGAGCTTAAGTGACTGTAGCTCCAAGTCATCATCGAGCTACGATGATGTGGTTTGCGCCATTAGTTTTGCCGACAAACGTTCTAAAATATGCCGCAAACCGCATCTCAATACGATGTCTTGAAGCGATGTTATAGAGGTTTAAAGTTCCGAACGAACGAACGAACGTACGTACATACATACATACGTACGCACAGACACACATGTTTATGAAACGGATCTCTATGATACCCCCGGGTTCTTAAGACCCCTCCTTCATATAGAGATCTTGGAATCAAGTTTTGGAGGGTACCACCATACTTCCATTTTCATGGAAGTAAAAATAAAAGATTGCTAAATGAATGTTAAATTATACATAAATATTAAACTGTATATACCACTCCTTCCTTGGAAAAAATGTCTTCATCAAACTTCAGATGAAGTTTTCTCATGGAAGAAAAACTTATTTTAGCCTTCTAGGATAAATAGTTTAGGAGATATTAGCGTTGACATAAATTACACCAAACACCAGAATTAGAGTGCAGAGGAAATAAAAAATGGCCGCTTCACTTAAACGGTTTAAAAAAACAATTATAAACACTGTTTTGAACACTTTTACGAGGAAAACAATACAGGAAATGTAAATTGCCCATGACCAATAAGCAACTACCTCTGGACCAAAACAACTAATAAATGGAAAATACTGGACTTAAGTTACGTACTCGGACATGAGAAAATTCAATTAGAGTTGTATCGAACAGATTTTTCATTCATCTTTCTACTAGTTTAACTGTTTTATTAAAGGTGTCAAATTTTGGCTGAAAGTTTGCTCTTAGCCAGTTAGTTTAATTTAGTTAATTTTTGGTGGAGATACATATTATCCTTTATCAATTTATCCTAACTTTTTTGTGTTATTTATGTTGCAGAATGTTGGTAAGAGCGAAGAGAAGAAGGTTGTACGAGGGTACAGACCGACCACCCCCAAGCCGACACAGAGGCCGTCATTTTTCTCTTTGCTTAGAGGACTTGTTAGTGAGGTATGTATATATTTTTAACCATACTTTTTACTTTGACATAATAGCTATTTACGTACCTAAAGCAGTAAGGGCGTTATTACAGGCCGAGGGCGAAGTTTGAAAGCACGAGTGCGTTTAACGCCCGAGGCCTGCATAGCGCTTACTGCTCGTAGTGCGTGCACTATTTTATCGCCCACCACATGTAAACTAACTACAAAAAATTATTTTGCCGTAATCTTCAAAAACAATAAATGCATATTAAGGTTAAATATTCGCAAAACAAACCGCAGTTATAAGAATATTGATTGTTTACAAATTAAACAGCTGACGCAGAGAACTACTTGCGCTTTCTGCACGCCGCGGCCCGGCCAAGAAGCGGCCGCTTCTCGAACTAATTAGCGGCCCTATAATGATAAAGCATGGATTATTACCGGCCCCAGGGCTGTAAAATGGAACTTTATCGGCCGCTCAGGATAGGAATGTTTACAAGTGGAGGGCGATAAAATACATATAAGCAATAATCTCATGTTTTAGTAACTATTAATTCTTTCTTTATGACGGTAAAGATTTCACTCGTTACTATAGATTTAAACAGGTTATTTCTAAAATGAGCTTTAATCACGTGAATACCAATATCCCTTTTCTGAGTAAAATTAACTTAAATTTTAGCTCTATTATAAACTAATAGAGTACAATATATGGTCGTTGTTCGTTTCTAAACCAGCTTACACTAGTGATGTGGATTATAAAGAACTTGCGAATAGATTTTTGCTTTTGCTACCAAGCTTACTGAGGGTAACGGAAACTATATTATATGCTCGATCTGAAGAGCGAATATTTTTTATGTCTCTGATTTAAACAAATTCCACGACATAAATCCGTTTCAGACATAAGGGAAATTTTTTTGTTCCGTGTTTTTTTGTTGTATGTAATTTTTGTAAACCAACATATCTTAAAAAATACTCTTCAGATTATAATGAAATTTGGATAGTAGGTCATAATTAGCCCATTGTTGGTCCCATATAAGTTCCAACTTACTGCGCTCGTTTGTTTCACTTTCAAAATACGCTCAAACATACATTTATTAACCTCTCAATTTTTTAAAAGTACTCATCTGATTTTTGTTTTTTAAATTCACATGGTTTGTCGAAAGTAGCCCGCAGATTACCAGATTAATTTCAACCGTTGTCGCAATTTAAATTTTTAAATTCATGTAAAAAATCAAAACAATTTTGATATATTTTAAAAACCGACGGAAAATTAAATAAATTTGACTTTTGACAAAAGTAGGTTGTAAAAAAATAAAATTATTTAAATCTACGAAATAGGAAGCGAGGAAGGTATGTGCCACACTAATTTGTAAGACTATTTTTTTCTTATATTTGTCATATTTTCCTATAATTGATATGTAATATGCCATATAAATACTTAAAAAAAAAAAAATAAATCTATCTATATATATAAAGATGAAAGTCTGTGGGTGGGTGGGTAGTTGGGTGATGGGTATGTCCTTTATACAAATCTACAGTTTCATTCCGATCTCGATGAAAATTTGCACACTTGACCTTCAAAGCAAGGGGAAGGGCACTGTCCATATGAATTTTCGAAATTTAATTTTTGGTACCCGGGAGCACGGGGTATAAGTAATGAATACGGGGTCAAAGTAATAAATACCCTTTATGATGCATACCGTTGAAAAGCTCTTTGAGAGTACTATAATTGTTGATATGTATAGTTTTGTCATATTTTCATTAAGAAGGGGGGTAAAGAGGAAAAAATATGGTATGTATGTAAGTATGTGGGTATGACTTTTATACAAATCTACAGTTTTAATCCGACTTGATGAAAATTTGCACACTTGACCTTCAAAGCAAGGGGAAGGTCACTGTCTACATGAATTTTCGATATTTAATTTTCGGTACCCAGGGGTACGGGGTACAAATGTCAAAGTAATGAAAACCCTTCATGATGCATTATCGTTGAAAAGCTTTTTAAGAATAAAGTAATTGTTGTTATTTACATTTTTTTTTATTTTTCATATTTATTAGTGGTATGGTCCAGTTAAAAAAAAGTAAGGTTTGTCACATAATTTCCTCCAAACATAAACATTTTTTATACTTATTTATTTTATTACAATGTCCTGATACTTTTATAATATACAGTGAATACGGGGTCAAAGTAATAAACACCCTTCATGATGCATATCGTTGAAAAGCTCTTTGAGAGTACATTAATTGTTGTTATGTATAGTTTTGTCATATTTTCATTAAGGAGGGGGGTAAAGAGGAAAAAATATGGTATGTATGTAAGTATGTGGGTATGACTTTTAAATTTTGGTACACAGGGGTACGGGGTACAAATGTCAAAGTAATGAAAACCCTTCATGTTGCAAATCGTTGAAAAGCTTTTTAAGAATAAAGTAATTGTTGTTATTTACATTTTTTTTTTTTTTCATATTTATTAGTGGTATGGTCCAGTTAAAAAAAAGTAAGGTTTGTCACATAATTTCCTCCAAACATAAACATTTTTTATACTTATTTATTTTATTACAATGTCCTGATACTTTTATAATATACAGTTAGTATCTACTTCTTTATTGATATTTTAGTCATTTAGGTCCTAATTTTTGTATACAACCCGGGCTGCGCCGCGCCGGGTACTTCAGCTAGTAAATAAATAAATTTAAAAAAAAAAACAAAACAATATTTCGGCCTTATTTAATTTTCAAAATGGCCAAATTTGGGGGAAAAATTTAATTACTTGTAATAATTGTTACATATTCTGTAATATCGTAGACTTTGGAACAGGAAATTACAAAGACTTACAGCCAAACCTAGAGAATTGGAAGGTTATATATAAAATTTAAATAATTTTTTCTACTCAAGACCTTTAACACCATATAGCACGTCATGCTGACTAACTACTGTTTTCTTTCAGTCGGCCAAGATTGGCCACCATCTTGGAAATATTAAGTGTAAAATTTCTACGAGTGTAATTCAGTAATTTTTTTTGTCACTTATCATTAGAAAATCACACAAAAACATTAAATTTACAATGCAAAGTCCGTGAAATGAACAACTCACTCACACTCATTGAACAATTACTCTCTTGTGGGTTTAAAAAATAAATTTAGTGATAGTAAATTAAAGTTATCTTTTTTATTACTAAAATTTACCCCTTAATTTACAACCTTAGGCTCGTGGCAACGGGCTTAATTTTATGCTTAGAAAAGAAGGTAAAATAAGTAAATTTAGATAAATTAATTTAAATAAGTCATTATAAATACGTTATTTTTATTTTTTTTTCAAATACGTTATTATATTATTTAAAGACCAAAAAATCAACACAAAAATTTATTTTTATTGGAATAAATGTGGTAGCCTTAGGTTGGCAATAAAATTTTTTTTAAGGTGAGACGTCGTGACACTACTCGATTATAAAGGATAGAAACTAGCAGTTTTTTATTCATTAACTAACGGAAAATAACAGTTCTTAATAGTTGCCACATATTTGATAATACAGTTCACATTTTCTCCTTTCGTCCGTGCTAAATGAGCAAATGCTTAAGTCGTAGTTTACCCAGGATATTTCTTTCTGCCCCTATCTTAGATACAAAAAATGTGATAGGGGTAAGATTAAATAAACTGGTTGTTCAGCAGTAAAAAAAAACAATGATTTTCGACGTAAGATTTTAAAATAAAATGCTGTAGATAAATTATAACTTACGAAATGATTTAAAATATTCAAACACTATAATTCTTTTTATTAGGTACATCCAAACTTATTTGACTTTTAAAATTGAGAAATTACATTTTGAAAATTCCCTATGATCATCATTTATCCTATTTTTGAAGTTATGTATTTTTACAGAAATGTGGACACTCTTGAGTATTGAAATCCATTAAGACTTTACTCTAATGTCTTCACTTTAGTTTTTTTTTCTTCTTAAATTCGTGAAACATCAAACCATCATTACTAAAGCCATAAGAAACTTATCATTACAGAATCGGGTAAAAACTAAGAAATGAGTAAACAGTCGGGATGTGAACGAGTCTGGGTTGTCTTGCGCAAGTCTCGCGCGATGTGTCGAAAAAAAACAAGACGACGCGCCGAGAATTTCTTCTCTCTTTATACAGTTGGTCCGACAAAATGTCCGATTGGCCTTATTGCTTTAGTGTCGACGAGTCCAAGGCTTTTACACCTGACACAATAGAACCAGTCAACGATTGTATAATAGCTCAGTTATGTAGAAGGGGCACTTTTTTTTAATTCACCACAACATCAATCGTTACTGCGAACTATTCAAATCAATTCAATATCGATTGCAATCAATCATTCAAATAAGATTAATTGGACTTTTCTACTAATCTAAGATAGATATAGGCTTGATTAAATATAGAATGATTAATTGGTATTTAATTTTGATTTTAATCATATTACCACCCTTTTTTTTTAGAAGCTTTTAAAGAGTTAAGGCAGTAGCGTACACAGAAAAAAATTTCGGGGGGGGGCAAACCTAACCTTGAGCAGCTAAATATGCGGGTTTAGTATACCCCATAATTTATAATAAATTTCAATTTCTCCCCCTTTCAACACTCAAATTTCAATATCTAACCTCATATTTAATAATATTAAAATCCTATGAGATAACACCTAAAAAATTACATAGAGGCTGTAAAACTTTAAAAAAAACTCAGACCCCAGTGTATTGGGTTTTAGATTACTTGTAGTAATCAATACTCGTACAAAACAATGTCACCTAAGAAAATAGTGTGTCAATTAGTTTGGTACTTAGCTTCCTCGCGTACTATTTCGTATACTTTAATGATTTTATAACCTATTATTGTCAAATTTATTTAATTTTCCCCAGTTTTTATATCTGTCAAAATTTGATACTATGGGATCGTTCTAAAGAACAAATATGCCAGTCGTCAGTCTCCGATTTCAATAATTCCAAGACAGAAATCCGTTCCAGTTATCAGAGAAATTTGTTGTTCCCGTGTCAGTCTGTAAGTCTGTCTCTCGCTCATTTTTTGCGAATATATCTTAAAAACTACTTCGACTAACTCGTTCGATTTTAATGAAATTTGGACGGCAGATAATCATAGCATAATTAGCCCATTGTTAATTGCTGGTAAGTTCCAACCTTCTGCACCCATTTGTCGCTCTTCCACATGTGCACACACATACATTTATTTACACTTATATTTTCAAAAGTGCTCATCTGATTTTTATGAAATTTGGCTGATCGAAAGGAACTCACAGATCGCCCCAGATTAATTTTAACACTCTGCGCTCTTTAAATTTTGCTAAATTGACACTTTAAATCATGTAAAAATCAAACAAATTTTGAAAACGAAGGGAAAATATTCTACACACACCCCTGGTCGAAAACAATAATTTGCTGATGAAATTCACAATCACTTATCCTATCTTTTTTCCAATTTAGGCAAAGTCTAGTATGTATATCTTAATTCAATTCAATTTAAGCCCAAATTGACTCGGGCTTCATTTAATACAACGTGCTTAACACCCAGGCTGAGCCGTCAATCGGGCCTAATATTGAATGTATCTCAATTAATTTTGATGCATTTATTTCAATCGACAAAATCTGGGCCCACCAGCAATCAGGACGATTCATTGCCCTCCCAATCCTAATTCAATTCATTGCACCTAATTCTATAGCCAAAACAAGTAAGGCGCGCTTCACGTAAGTACGTGAGGCGATAATCGCCGATTTCTGTACGATTAAGTTTAAATATTAAGTGTAATCGTTGCATATTCTTTTTCTACACTTCAAGACCTTTAAATTGATGTATAACATGCCATGGTAACTAAAAACTTTTATTAAGTCACCCGCCATATTGGCAGGGCCGCCATCTTGGAAATATTAAGTGTAAAAACTCCAAAATTTGTCCAGCTGTCTAAAATGCCGAGATGTACCTGTGTGCCAAATTTCATGTTTCTAGCTATAGTAGTTTATGAGTTGAAACAAGCCAACGGACAGACAGACAGACAGCCAGAGCCGTTATATAAGGTTTATTTTTTACTTTGTACAGAAACCTAAAACCGGGCCTTGGTGAAGTCTAGTTAACATATCCTAATTCAATTCAAGGCATTTAATTCAATCGCCTAAATTTCCGGGGCCAGAAGACTATTGGACTGATTTAGTTTAGGAATTTTAATTTAATTCAATGAATCTCATTCTATCAGCTAAAATATGGGTCCAGCCGACAATCGGGCCAGTGTAGTGTTTAATAGTTTTATTTCATCAGCTAAATTCCGGGCCACCCGGCAATTGGGCCGATGTATTAAGATTCTTAATTTAATTCCATCAGCAAAAATCCGGGCCGAGCCGGCAATCGGGCCGGTATTGTTTTAATTTTATCGGCAAAAATCCGGGCTAAGCCGGCAATCGGGCCGGTATAGTTTTTAATAGTTTTAGATCCATCGGCAAAAATCCGGGCCCAGCCGGTAATCGGGCTGGTATAGTTTTAGTTTCATCAGCAATAATCCTGGCCAGGCCGGCAATTACTACTTAGTTTATGCTCCCTAATTTAATTCCATCGGAAAAAATACGGGCCCAGCCAACAATCGGGCCGGTATATTGTTTAATGAATTTAATTCCATCGGCAAAATTCGGGCCTAGCGCATTTTGAGTAATTAAGTGTATTCAGACCCTAATATAATACTTATTAATTCCTTTTATTGGAAAATATTTACAGAAAATTCGAATGCACCTGTCATTACTGTGTTTGTTTGGTTTTATATGTATTGCGGGTCCAAGTTATGTAATCATTTCGGGGGGGGGGGCCTTGGGCCCCCCTCCTATGTACGCCACTGAGTTAAGGTGTATTCTACAAGTAATGAGGCAGATCATTATTTTGAAACCTAACCTATACTCTATTAGTGATATGGTGCATACAGAATAAAGAACTCGCGTAGTCCAGGTAACATTATTCAGGAAAAACGTACATACTCTTAATCTATTTAAAAATTGCGTAGTCATTATAAGTAATCATGTTTTGTGTGAATTTTTAATGGGCTCGGGCAATACCGGCGAGTCAGCTATTCAACATAAAATAGTACAGAAATCAGTTTAAAAACTAATTTAAATAAGAAAGTATAATAATGCAATTTGTCATTTTAATAAATGTTTATGTAATTAATCTCATTAGAACTGAATAAATATTTATTTTTAAAATTGTGTGTTAGTAGTCCATAGTCCAACATCTAATGTGTAGACAAGTCTCAGTGTGCTCTCTGATATTGAACGGAGTAGAGTTTTACTTGCTGTGCAAAGAGTGATTTTTTTATCGGTGTAAAAATAGTTTTAGACATAGAATTTAGAAGTTACAGTAGAATTTACTGAATTGTTCAATACAAATATTTTACTTTGCTTTTAAGACTAATTACACTGTTCTGCAAAAAAAGCCTTAGAATGAAAATGCTCTTTTTTAAAGTATTTTGGTGTCCTGAGT
>KZ651126.1:24467-38191 GCA_001010745.2 Gerris buenoi
TTTTTTTTTTTTTTTTTTTTTTTTTTTTTTTTTTTTTTTTTTTTTTTTTTTTTTTTTTTTTTTAGTAGAAGGTTTGTCATAAAAGAATTAAAAAATACAGTACAGTTATATTCAATTAGCAGGTTACACGTTAATTTATAAAATATTATAATATTTAAATTAATACTTAGGTTCAAACTATAAATGGTGAAAACAAATTATAAAGTCAAAATAAAATCATTTTGTAGTATAGGGTTTTTTTATTGAGTTATATGTTTTTATTTATGTATAAATTATTTTTATTTTATTATTTTATTTTTTTTTTTTTATTGAAAAATGTCATAGGATAACACCCAGTATTGAAAAGTTTAACAATGTAAAAAAGAGCAAAACGAAATGTTCCTCTGAAGTACCAGCACAAGGTGAAATATGTTCCCTGTTGCTTGAACGCGCGGAGTAGTGCATTATAGCGCGGTTCCACCGTCCAAACCCTCCACGCGGCGCGGCGCGCTCACGGTTTTATGTTTTAGAAATTCTACCCCGACTTATTTTCCCGCTATACTATTATTGCTAACAACAGCAGATATTATCCTCCTTTATTATCCTACCTTAATATCCTCCCATATTATCCTATATAAATCGCTTTCCCGGTAAAGATCTATTTTATAGTTTTCAATAATAAATAATTGGGATATCACAATTACAACAGCAATATAAATATGCCTAAAAGAGTGTTTTCCCGACGATTCTCGGATTAAGTTATTTTTACATTGGTGGCAAATTGTAAGAAATAGATTAAATAATTATACAAAGTATATTATATAAGTATATATATAATGACAATTATTGTCTATCTCAAGCAACTTAAGTTTCATATTGCTATTAGTGGTTTTGCTGTCTCTCTTTATTAACTGAACAATTAATAAATGTGTAAATTGTTGGGGTAGTAATTAATTAAACAACAATAAGTATAAGTTAACTTTAATTATAATATAACACTAAAAAACATATAAAAATAACTAAAAAGGATATTTAGCAATTCAAGGGGGGAGACCATTATAAATTATTGCACTTAAGAAATAGATATTTCCATATTTCGTCAGATGGAAATTTCGCTTTCTGGCATGCTAATGCTAATTGATGAACTTTTGTTGAAAATTAGTGAGATCCCTGACCCTGTTTTCTCATGCATAGTTTCTTAATATCAGGTACGTAGTTGGTTAGTTTGAGTTGTGCGCAGGCATCGGAGTTCTTTGGCGTCAGGCGACTACAAAGAGGGTTGTTTGGTGTATTTATCACTTTTCGAATGTCCTTATTAAGAATTACTGAACCGAACGCGGAGATGAGAGTGAAGGCTATTCTTTTTACGCTGATAAACTTATCTGGAACCGAATTCCAACACTTGAGAATTTGAGCACCTCTATTTACTCCTTCTTTCTTCAGATTCCTCTTCAGCTCCGTGAATTTAACTTGTATCGACTTGGAAGTTTTAAACGCGACAAACTGTAGTTCAAACCCCTCTACGAATATCATGGGAAAGAGCGACAGGTCGATTTGACTTACCTCGAAGCCTTGGGGGTCGATCATGAAGGGAAGAAGTTGTTCGTAAGCGTACAGGTTATCTAATCGTTCTGAAAACTCGTGCATGAGGACTTCTGTGTATTTAAGACATTCGCCTAAAGCGACGTTGTAGCGAGTGTGGCACTCCTTGAGATGTGGGAAGTAGCTGAAAGTACCGGACGAGATGTCGAGGATCATCAGTTTTATTTTAGCTATAAAACCTCTCCAGGCTTCGAAGACGTCCAAGACTGTCCCGTCCTGACCTTCGAGGCTCTGCTGTAGCTCGCTAAGATGTCCTACTACGTCCACCAGGTACATAAGGAAATTCAACCAAACCGAGTCCTTCAGTTCCGGGAAAATCTTTTCACCGAACGAGTTAAAAACGAAGCTCTTAACGACGTCCAAGCACCTGACGAAAATCTGCAAGACCTGGCCCTCACCTATCAAGGCGATACTCGAGACGGGCGTCCGTTTTATCTCGTCGACGTAAGGTTGAAACCTCGTTTCGATAGCGGTAGAATTTGAAACGACGAAATTGATTATTCTACCGGCGGCGTTCACGACGGTATTTAAATTGCCTTCGGACATGTCGTAAGTTAGCCGGTTCCAGTCGAGCAAGCAGTGGTACTTTACGATGGTGCGACCCAAATCCTCTTCGAAAAGAGCCAGAAAGCCGCAGTCCGCGTCGACGAAAACAGGAGCGTTGTCGGTGACGAACGAGAAAACTTTAGAAGGAGATATTTCGTTTTCTTCGAAGCTTTTTTTAACGAAAGATAAAACTTCTTGACTCGAAGGTTCACTGTCGAAAGAGGTAGTGTAGCAGAGTTCTTCGAAAATACTGTCGTTGTCGCAAAACCGGATAGCAATAGAGAGGCGACCACCACTATCGATGTCGGGTGAGACGTCTTCTCGCGACAGTACGAGAGCGACGCTGTAAGCGGGCGATTCCACTAAGCTCGTCGCTCTCTCTCTCCTGATATTCGCCGCCATTTCTGTTATACGACCTTCCATCGTTTTCGGAGAGGCGGGAATACACTTGAGCCTAGACATTATTAACGCTCTATTCGGCAAATCCGAGAAGAGTGTTTCCGAGCAAGAGATGAAGGCCTCTTTAATATACTCCCCGTCGGTGAAAGGTTTACCCCGTTTCGCGATGAACCGAGCCAAGGTAAAGCTGCATTCCGTCGCGAATGCTTTATCACAGCCCATAAGGGTGGTGTTTCCCTTCTGGACCCCGTTGACTCCGCGTATCTCCTGGTACCAAGTAGCGGTGTCATTGCGATCTTTGAACCGGTTGAAATAAGATATCGCGTGTAGTATCACTTCGCGCTTTTCGGCTTCGCTGCTGAAGTTAGACTCGTGTTTACAGTGGAAGTGACGTTTGACGCTGGACGAGCGGTAGACGAGGGTCTGGCCGCACAGGACACACAGCGCTCTGCCGTTCTCCTCTACGTATCCGAGGAACTGCCACTCCGGGTTGAAATACCTCCTCCAGTGTCGACTCGAATCCATTACGAACTGACCCGAAGACATTACGTCCATAAAGGTTTACACTGCTCACTCTCACATCTAATTAAGTCAAAAATAATTCAAGAAAATGCGCGTAGAATAAGTGATACGTAATACGCGGTAAAATAGGTTCACCGGGGAAGCGAGATAAGACGGGACTGAGAGGTTTTTTGTAAACATGTGGCGTGATGGTGGGCTTGGGTCGGGTCGGTGGAGGGAGAGAAGATAGGGTCGCCTACAGGTAGAGAAGGGGTAGACAGCCTGACTGACTAGACCTTGACTTGTGTCTGAGTGTCTGGCTTCAGCAACACTGAGCTCATTATACACTACTCGGTTCACATCACTCTCTCGTTGTACTAGTTCGAACTTCTAGTGTGTTTCCTTTTAACTTTCTAACCTCTTAGTTTTAGTTATCATAATAATATCTTCTGCCTATTAGACCTCTTCAATAATCCTCCACCAAATATACATTCGTTTCCTTGCTTGATTATTTAAAGATAAAAAAACCATTACCTCATCGTAACGAAAGTAAAAAATTATATAATGTGATCTTTTAGTGAGAAGCACGGCCGTGCCGAAGGTTACCGACCCAGCAATCGACTTCAACTAGATATACTATCGATACATCTTATCATCTATTATATTACATATATTATACCTAATATAATATAATAACATATAATCGAAATTATGAGTCATACCTAAACCAATTTCAATTAAATTCAGTATTACATGCTTAGAAACCTTGTTCAGCAACGCAACGAGAGCATGTATTGTTGTTAAGTTGTTTTTGTATTAAGTTATTATGTGTAAATTTATTACAGTGTGACATTAATATTGCGATTATTTGATGAAATATTTATAAAAATTTAATAAAGAATTTATTAGTAATATCTCTCATTTAAAGGTGACTTCATTTTATTACTCTTTTTGTTAATATAGACCTATATTTTTATTATTAACCAGCCTCCAACCCTCGCACCGGGTGGGGCTCATGCTAGGTATTAGTGGCTATGTTATGTTACCTATAATCATGTAGGCCTAGCAAATAAATGAAATGCCTTGTTTTGCTTAGGAATAAAATCCTGTCGGTCTGACTGCCCGCGTTAATATTTTTGTGAAAGCTAATGTTTTTAAACTTTCTCATCCGATTATAATTAAATTTAGCTAAGTCAAAGTTCGTCTACAGCACAGCAGGCCCAATATAAATTTCAATCTTCTGCGTAGATTTTTTTTAAAGCGCAAAATGAATAACCTTTTAAAAATCTTTAGTCACCCGCCATATTGAAAATATTAAGTGTAAAATTGTAATAGTTGTATATATTCTTTTTCTACACTTCAGACCTTTAAATTGATGTTTAACAAACAAGTGATGGTGACTAAAAACTTTTTGAAGTGAAACGTCTTTGGCGGCGGTAGAGTGAATTTTTTCATATAATGTAATCGTGTAACGAAGTTTGCGATTCGAGACTCGTCCAAATGTAACATTTTTAAAGATTAATTGTATTATATCAATTTAAAGACCAGCAAATCAAAACAAACATATATTTTTATTGGAATAAATGTGGTTGCCTTAGCGTAGCAATATTTGTTTTTCAATTAAATTTTCCATAACCATTTCTATTCTGAAATAATAAATTCGTCAAAAAAATGAAAGAGAGCAATGCATTCTAGAACTTAAGTTTCACTTCTAATGCGTGAGAGCCTCACACGTATATTTTTTTTTTTTTTAGTCGCCCGATATCTTGGAAATATTAAATTTGAAAACTCCAAGAAATGTACAGTTGTCACAAATGCCAAGATGCACCTGTGTGCCGAATTTCATGTTGCTTCACAGCTACAGCAGTTTATGAATTGAAACATGCCAACAGACAGAGCCGTTATATAGTTTCTTTTCGTAATTCGTACAGAAACCTAAAAACTCAGTACATGCTCAATGACTTGACACAACATCCATGCCAATTTTATGAATAATAAAAAATAAAATAAAATTTAAAGTGAAAAAAAAAATATACATATGTATAATGTATTGTATGTGTGAGGCTCTCACGCATTAGAAGTGAAAGTTCTAGAATGCATTTGCATTGCTCTCTTTCATTTTTCGACGAATTTATTATTTCAGGATTAAGAAATGGTTATGGGAAATTTAATAGAAAAAAATTGCTAAAATTGCTCCATTGAAAATAAATGTTTGTTTTGAATTCTGGTCTTTAAATAGATATAATACAATTAATGGGGCCGGCGTAGCTGAGTGGTTAGCGCCCTAGCTCTGAAACCAAGGTCTACCCCGACGAATCCCGGAGGGGTCAGACATGTTTCACACTGATGATCTCATCGAGTAGATGAGTAAAGTGGTCGGATAACCCCCCCGTCCCCTGAAAAAAAAAAAAAAAAAAAAAAAAAAAAAAATACAATTAATCTGTAAAAATGTTACACACAAAAAAAAAAACTTAAATAATGAACCATGTATGATCTTTATGGCTTCAAGGAACATATATTCCAAATTTGAAGAAAATTGAACAATGCGATTGGTAACGCATTCAAGTTACTGTTACTGAAACAAAAAAATTTACATACAGACAGACAAAATGCCAAACGGTCGAGCCTGGAGTTGAAACAGAGTCCTCGCTCCGTTAGGTCAATTAATATAAATATTAATTTACTATATAAGAAAAAATATGGATAGTGCAAAGCGCAAAGACAGTTTGCCGAGGCATGACTTTATAAAATAAAGGAAAACTACGGTGATAATAAAAGTAAAGGAGCTAATCATATTATAACCAATAGAAAGGTTACTTAAAGCCTTGAAATGTAGCGATTCATAGAACCTTTCATATTTATTAGTTAGTGGATACTTTATTATTCGTTTAATTTCAGATAAAATAAAACAATTATAATTAAAACTTTTATATTCAACAACGAACTAGCTTTCGATCAGACTAATTGAACCTAATTTTACGGTTATGGTCAAAATCTTATTTGAAAGTGGCGACACTGAACGATTCACTTTTTTCCTTACCCAGAATCAACCCAGAATCCAAAGTGCAATTCGTTATCTTATCCTTATCATAAGACTGTTAGTGAATTATTTTATTTTGTTCTGCTGAATTTGAATTTTCTTTCATGAGTTTAAATTTAAATAAAATGAATATTCATTTATTTTAGAATAATTTGTAGTTGATAAAACTCCTTTCATACTAAGCTTCTTGCTAAATACTAGCTTTGTTTCTATTGTTTAAAATATTTATATTTTATCCGTTTATATAGCCGGCTTTTTGAAAACGAAGGTGCAGATTTAAACAAATTTCTTAAGATAACATATTAGAATGGAGTCGAAGTTTAAACTCGCCCAGTCTTCGTATCTTCACTCGTCTATAGGTCACGATGTGACGAGGAAGTGGCAAGCTTCCTCTGGCTTCTCAGCTTATAACTTTATGTATCCTGTTTTTGTCATGTATGTATCTTTATTTAACTTTATCCCATAAAAGGTCGCTTGCGTTTGATTTCATACATACATCAAACATTTAGCAGTAAAGACCCCTTTTCTATTCAATTGTGAATTGTGACAAATGAAAAAAATTGTACGATTTCCTTAACTAACCTTAATAGTACGGTTTTGTAGCCTTTAACTCACAGCTTGAACAGATACAGTTCGAAATTTAGATGCTTATATTGAAGAGATCACACAACAACAGGGAGCTAATCTAAGCTCCCTGTTTATCAGGGAGGTATATGTCTCTGTATTGATGTCGTTTTTCGTGCCACTTCGTCTTTAAAGTTTATTAAACAAAGGAATATTATAACTGAGATTCACTAGAGTAATCATGTCCCTTTGTCAAGATAGTGATAACAGTAGAATAAAATCGGTGTTGCATGCTAGGCAACCCTATTCTAAAGCTATAAGGTACAATATTTTCTACCAAAACTTGTGTTTAGATTTTAGTCCAGGAGATAGCATGCAATAAAGTGTCGGGCTAACATCAAGCTAGAATTTTGTGTATAAGTAAATGTTTGGTACCTTTTAAGAATATTTGATTGTCTAAGTTCATTTGTGGGACATAGCTTGGCAATAGGTGTTTGAAGAAAACAAACTGGTGGAGATCGGCCATGTCCTGCCCTTTATGGTGGACAATGTGATTTTCATTATCCTGAGTATGAAAATCAAGAATGATGATAGTCTATCACTTAATAGGTTAGTTAGTCAAAAATTATTCTAAATCAATGAGGTCGCCTATTAAATGACTGACTACCATCAACTTGATTTTTGGTCTACTCACTAAGTAAGTACTCAGGATCATGAAAATAACATTGTCCGCCATAAAGGGTGGGACATGGCCGCAGACGATCTTAGCTGACCACATATTCTTAAAGGGCACCAAAACATTTACTTATACAAAAAAAATTCTAGCTTGATGTTAGTCTGACACTTTTTGCACCCCATCTCCTGGACTTTTAGGTTAAAATTAAATATTGAGTTTTTAACTCTTTTTGGGGGTGGGTGATGCTAGGTGAGGAAGCTTTGCTGTATTTAGGTAAGTGTCCCTGTTGAGGCAAGTGTTTTACACTTGCGCCAGTTTTTATCCTAACTTCTTTCTTCTCTAGTGTGATAATGATATAGTTGTATTGTTTTAAATTCATTTTTAGATAAGTTTATTCGATATCGTTATGGAAAAATTATAGGCAAGGAGAACTTAATTTTTATAACAAAAACTCGATTTACATTTCACTTTATTGTTTAATTATTATTTGACTATGGCTTTTAGAGAGGACGATGAAGGTAAGGAGTCTATAGGTAGTATGCCTGGCTTGTACCGTTTTGGAATCAATCAGTTGGTCAGCCATCTCAAGCCACTTGTTGAAAATGGACTTAAATCTATCCTTGTATTTGGTGTCATCTCTAAACTGACAAAGGTATGTGACCTATGAGCAATTTATGGCTTAATTTATATTTTTTTGTTCAAAATTATATGTTCTTGTTAATTATTTTTATGTTGTTAACTATGAATTCATTTCTTGTTAATTATTAATTTTTAGGTTTTTAAATTTTTTATTTATTAATAAATTTGATTACTCTATTTGTGTTTTTCAAATAAAATAAAAATTTATTTTGGAGGTTTTTTTTAAAAATATTTTTTAGCTCTTATTATATCATTTAAAATTTGTGAAAAATGTTATGTTCTATCCAATAACACTGACATTACCACCGTTATGAAGGACACTAATCCTTTTAAAACAGAAAACCTAGTTTTTACTTCTTAATATATTATGTGTATAGTAGTAGTAGTTAGACGGGTAGGACGAAGCACTTGTTGGAACCTAGAAATCATGCCACACTGGGCCCATTTTACTAACGGTGGAGAGTTCCAGCCACTTCCAGTGCCCTATCTGGTTCTTATCGGTGCTTTTGTGTTCTTCTAATACCCTACTTACGTAGGATTAAGTTATGTAATTGAAACCCTAATGTTATTTCTTTCAAATATTTTTTTTTTTTTTTACTTCTTATAGCTTATAAGATACAAGGATGGTAGATGTACTCTTTAGACTTTAGATGTTGGTGAAATACTTGATTGAACAATATATGTGTGAAATTTAGGATGAAGGAGGCTGTAATGCAGACTCCCCTGAGAACCCTGTCATGAGAGCTGTTCCCAGACTGAAGAAAGAGTTCCCACATCTCCTTTTAGCTTGCGATGTAAGTATTCTTACTACTTTATAATTGTATTTTGTTTCCAAGCTTACCGTAGGTAACGGAAACTATGTGATCGTTCTGAAGAACAAATAGTTATTTATGCACCTAGGGAGTAAAGTCAACTATTATTCCCTGAGCATACTTTAATCCCTCTAAGGTAATCCAAAATCATAACATTTTCTCCCAACTGGAAATAAACTTTTTTGTCTCTGATTTCTAAAATTTGATGACAGATATCCATTTTAGACATCAGGGAACATTTTTAGTTCCATGTCAGTGTGTCAGTTTGTTGTTCAATTATTGCGAACTAACCCATTATAACCCATTCAGTGCGGATGAATCCACTGTGGATTCATGCCGGTCCAAGGCCGGTGACGGATGAATCCACAGTGGATCCAAGCCCCCTCTGTTCAGCCCTCAGTAGCTCTATTCTCCGTGTCTTGAGAAAACCATCTTGCAAGGCTCCGTCACCCGCAGACGTTTGCATCCACAGGGGATCTATANTTTTTTTTTTTTTTTTTTTTTTTTTTTTTTAAAAACTTTTAAAGATTCTACACCGTCACTAAGGTAGGTTCATGAATTAGATTACGCAGTCAATGGGTTAAAAACTACTCTTGATTTTTTGAAATTTTTATGGCAGGTCATACTTGCCCATTGTTGGTCCCATATAAGTTGTAACCTTCAGTGCTTATTTGTTTCTCTTCCACATGCACACAAACATAAATTTATTTACAGTGATAGCTTCTAAAGTACTTATTTGATTTGTATGAAACTTTCATAGTTTATCGAAAGTAACCCACAAATTAGATTAATTTGAACCGTCTGCGCTCTTTAACTTTTTTTATTCTTTAATTTAAGTAAAAAAAACAACAAAAAAACAACGCAATTTTTACAGATTAAAAGAAACAGGGGAAACGATTAATCAAATTAGATTAAAATGGCTTGTAAAAGCATAATATCAATAAAGTACGTTATAGAATGCGAGGAAGCTATGTGCCACAGCAATTGGCAGTCTATTTAATATAAATACACTATTGTATTTATTATGTTAAGCATATTTCTTAACATTATACTGTTTCAGGTTTGTTTATGCCCGTACACAAGTCATGGTCACTGTGGCTACCTCAAGGAAAATGGACTGATTGACAATGCCAAGAGCATCGAGAGAATAGCTCAAGTTGCTACAGCATATGCTGCCGTTGGTAATACAAGTGTTATATTACTAGTGTTTTTAATTATTTATTTATTTTTAAGTGTTATATTACCATTTTTTACTACTCTAATATATTTATTATAAAGAGGAGAGAGTGAAATTTTAAACAATTAGTCATTCTTCAGTTAATTAATGTAATTTAAAGGAAAGTTATTAATCAATTAGTTTATTGTCAAAGTATTTTTAGAAAATTATTTATAAGGTTTATATTGTTAATACTGCCTCCTCTCACTCTACCAGTTTGCTTGATTCTTATCTTATTCTGTTTCATGAATTATCATTTGAGTTAGTACTGAAATATAGTTCTACAATAATTTAGCCAACTATGACATATTTAATTATTATTTTAAAAAAATAAGGGATTCAACGTAAAGAGATAAAAAATTATCTAAACTGTTGTGAATCAAACCTCAGATTCTTGTGTGAATGCTCTAACTACTGAGCTTTTGGATTACTTAATGTAAATATGTAATTAATTAATTTGGATACTTTACGTATGTTTGTAATTAATTATCAGAAGTAATTTTTAATGGTGGAGAAAAATATATTGGTTATTATTATTCGCCTCTTTTTTTTACTGATATAGATATATATTATTTTTAACACTGTACTTCTTGTGTTTTTAACACTAGACTTCTACTGATTGAAAAGAACAGGCAACTGTATTTAAAACATTTAGAGTGTAGTAATAGGTCTAATAATCTAAAATAAAAGGTTGGTTGGGTTTTTCACCTTTCATTCCAGCTTATTATTACAATGCCACCTGATAGGATATTATTCAAAGATTATATATTCACACGTCAACAATAACTCATGCTTTTATTTTTTCCTCTGAAGAGTTCACTTCCCCTTTCAAGTCAGTTATTTTATTAATCATAATGAAGTGGATTTAGATGAAATGTGTGTTTGTTGGATCAGGTTGTGATGTGGTTGCTCCGTCCGATATGATGGACGGACGGATCGGAGCTATTAAAGCTTCACTAGTGTCTTCAGGCTACAACTCCGTCTCTATTCTTTCCTACTCGGCCAAGTTCTGCTCTAGTTTCTATGGACCCTTCAGAGATGCCTGTTCCTCTGCTCCAGCTATGGGTAACCGTTCAGCTTACCAGTTACCTCCTCCTAGCAGAGGCCTACCAATCAGAGCATCAGTTAGTATATTTAGTTGAGCAATACTATAGAAAAAAGTGGTTCATTATGCTACACCCCTATACTAAACCTCCCAAGCGGAAGTTTGGTGATATCTCGATAAAAACTCGAAATTTATCTGATGCCAGCTGATAAGGATAAGAATAATGTGATATTTTCTTACGGCATTTAATATTTTAATACAGTTTTCTTTATAAATACATAGGTACTTTATAGTCCAGTCATTTTAGGCGAAAAAAAGGTGGAACCTCTTGAAAAATACTGGTGAACATTTTTTTTTGCAAATACCTTTATTTTTACACTACAAATAACGTCCAGAAAGTCCATTGCAAAATGTTGTACGCTAAGCGAATTATTCAAGGTCAAAGGTCAAAAAAATCAGTTTTTTGCAAATATCTCGTTTTCTATTGGTTGTACGCTAATTTTAGTTATTAGAAAAATTCAGAAAGTTATCTACAAAAAAGATTAAGTACAAATTTTACGTACAACCAATAGTTTTCGAGATATAAACCCAAGAGAGAATGAAGTACACAATAAATTGTTCCACACCATTTTTGAGGTCAAAAACAAGGCGCATTTATTTTAACATTGTTTCCTCGGCACTTCTTTAGATTGTTACTCTCCTCATAAAGAAAACTGAGGGGAGTAACAATCTAAAGAAGGAGTACGGAACAGATTGTTCTATTTCAAAATGTTACTCCCCTTTTAAAACCAGAAGTGGGATATTCCTTTGTCCCAAAGTACATTGGACTAACATCACTTTGTCTTAATAGTTATTTAGTTAGTCATTTATATTCTAAAAATACATAAGGGAGTAACAATCTAAATAAGTACCGTTTCCTCTCTAAGCCTAATTCATACTTTTCAATTACGACATTTCTTCTTAATTTTGTTCCTTTTAATTCGCTTCATCTTCTTCTTTTTCTTCATTATTATCTTTATCAGTCACAATATTTTCATTTAGCGTTTTATTACAAATAGTACAGGTAAAATAGACCCAAAAATCACTAAATAAATGACAAAATTTGTACATTCATGAAACTTTGCTCATACCTTCGACCTTCATATTGGCAGTGAAAAATAAAATCTGCAGTGTGCGTAACAATTTAGGGGGTGGAACATCCCCCCAGGGGGGCGGGAAGGGGGATTTTTTTTAGCTTTTTTACCAAATATGTCGAAAAGTAGTGACATTAGGTGAATTATGGTTATTAACAAATTTTTTCTTCATTAAATTTCCAATAAAAATATTCCTTTAGCATTTTTTTTTTTAGCTCCAACCGTTTTTGAGTTACAAGCGCTCAAAATTAGGTAATAAAAAATAAAGTTGGATAAGGGGGCTAAAGTACACTTTTATACCGTTTTTGAGTTACAAGCGCTCAAAATTAGGTAATAAAAAATAAAGTTGGATAAGGGGGCTAAAGTACACTTTTATATAATCTCCCACCCCTCCTACAGGCCTAGTGCGGCTTTTATTTATTCTCCCACATAGGTTGAACCCATTTTTCTGTTTAAATTCCAAATATAGAATGAAAATACTATATTTGAAATATTTTTTTTCTTCTTCGTCTTTACAGAGTTTTAATTAATAACTCTCCTTTCTTCTCTATAAATCTGCTCTATTTCGCCTTAACTTGAGGCTTCTTCAGGCTGGTATTATAGTCCAGTCAAATCAGATGAAAAAAGGGGATACTTTCCAAGTTTTGGAAAGTAGTGGTGATTTATAGAGGAATGAAAAATTTGGAAGGGGGTGTCAAAAATCTATGGAATAATAAATAAAGTGTTTGGCTTAAGGTCAAGAAATCCCTAGTTATAGAGTTCTTTTACCCCCTAATCCTACTTTATTTTTTATCACCTAATTTTGAGAGCTTGTAACTCAAAAAAGGACCATTTTTATTTGAAATTTAATGAAAAACAAATGCGTACATAACCACAATTGGAGTAATGTCATGTTTTTGGGATTTTTTGCTAAGTTATATCCTAATTTGACTGGACTGAAGTGGTTTAGGTTTATCTCTTAAAAAACCAATTCCCGTTTTTTGTTTTTTTTACAACTGCAAGAGAACTATTTCTACAGGCTTTATTTTGTGCTTGAATAAAAGCCAATTAAATTTACTACAACTTAATTGCTTATGACTTTTCTTGTAGAGTAGAGGTTTTATGCCGATATTTGCCCCTAAATGAGAACAATACTTAAATTTTTCATTTTTTGGAAAACATTGGCAATTTTCGCAGGGTCGTATCTCGGTAACTATTAGACGTACAGAGTTGTAGTTGGACATAGAAAGAAGCCAATTATCTTTACTACAATTCATTCCTTACGACTTTTCTTGTAGGTTAATGGTTTTACGCGATATTCACCCCGAAACGAAAGAAAACATAAAAATTCTTCTTTTTTTTTAAAAAAATAATAATTTTTTAAAGTGCCACATCTTGGTAACAATTGGACGTACAGAGTTGCCGGTGGACTTAAATTGTTGTCAATTTATTGCACTGAAAACTAGTATACAAAATTAACATCGAACAACGCATAGTTTACGAGATATAGTAACAACTGAAATTTTTTCAGTTTTTGCAAATATTACAAAGAAACTTTGGGGGCCTTTTTGAGAGAGATTTATTGGGGGGGGG
>KZ651126.1:38785-50837 GCA_001010745.2 Gerris buenoi
CATATTTCTTTGCTTTTTAAGTTTCATCGCACACCTATTACCCCAATTTTGAACCACTTCCCGTCATTCAATCTTCTCCAAATTTTGCACATAGAAACAACTAAGGTGAAGAATACAGAAACAAAAAAAAACAAAACAAAAAAAATTGTACATAAGACCAGTTTTCAAAAATGGAATTTTATATTAATTATTATTACCTAATTTTGAGCCCTTGTAACTCAAAAACAGTTGAGCTAAAAAAAAAAAAAAAATGTTAAAGGACTATTTTTATTTGAAATTTTCTGATTAACAATTTTTCTAATATCTAAAATTAGCGTACAACCAATAGAAAACGAGATATTTGCAAAAAACTGATTTTTTTGACCTTTGACCTTGAATAATTCGCTTAGCTTACAACATTTTGAAATGGACTATTTCTAGTGCTAAAATAAAGGTATTTGCAAAAAAAAATTTTCACCAGTATTTTATAAGAGGTTAAATCCTATTTTTACTGGACTATTTAATGTTTGTTGTTGACCGTATTGATTATCTAAAGGCAGTTACGTTGTTAATAACATGAAATAGTTTCTAGATAACCAAAAGCAATCTTATATAAAACCAAATCGTCTTTTAAAGCAGTCACATCAGATTTTTCTCTTACATATTTGATATTTTGATAATAAAACAATCAAACAAAGCACAAGATGAGGTTTTGTTGACAAGCGTCCGTGGGCATGGAAGGACAAGGAATAGACCAATAAGACAAGGACCAGTGACCACATGATCGTGCTGTTGTCACTTTAGTTCTGATTGAGCTCACTTGAGAGGTTTAGTATATGGGTGTCGCATAATGAACCACTTTTCAAATCGCATTCCTCCCTCTACTCTAAGAGTCCATCAATATAAGGCTAGCAACCTATCTCTGTTTTTCATCAGGAGTAATTTCTCTGACTGTTTAACTTTATCTTAAATATTTTTTTCTTAACAGAGCCTTTAACATAATATATTTAAGTGAAGTAAAATAAATGTTGTGATGTATTGTGTCATATAAGATCTTAAGTTGCTTAAAAGGGAAGTTCTAACAAAATAATCTGGATTGATACCTTCAAAGGTATAATTATATATTCTTAAAATTATAAGAATAACAAATTGTTAATGATTGACTATCAATAGAGTCTAATTTTCTAGGGTGCAGCATAAAGAATCTCCCTGCATTTTAAAAAAAGGGAATATTTTTTTTAAAAAAAAGTACTCCCTTACATCTGAATTTATCTATCCTTTTGCCTTTATCAGTCTTTTTATTTAAAAAAGTTTTACTATAGTTTTAATCTTTGTCAATAGTGCTCCGAAGAAATAATTTTTTTTTTTGTCTTCGATATCAGAAATTCCAAGACAGAAATCCGTTTCAGGCATTTGGGAATATTTTTGGATCTGGACCTGTTGATCAGTCAGTCGTTCAATTTTTGCAAACCAACTTATGTTAATAAAAACTAATTGTCTGATTTAAATTAAATTTGGAGTGTAGAATATAATTAGCCCACTTTCGGTCCATTTAAACATTACGTTTGATTTAACATTAAACTTTTAATTGAAACCCTTTCAACATTTAAGTGTCAACCTTCTGCACCATTTTTTTCTCCTCCACACACTCACAAACATACATTTATTCACACCTTTATCTTTAAAAATACTCATCTGATTTTTATAGAATTTGGATGGTTTATCAAAAGTAGCTTGAAGATAGCCCTCAGATTAATTTCAACTATCTGTGCTATGAAATCAAAACAATTTTTACAGATTTAAAAAAACAAGAAAAATTAAATAAATTTGACAATAATGGGCTGTAAGCATAAAATCATTAAAGTACACGAAATGATCATAAGAAAGCTATGTACCACTCTAAACTTGATTTATTTATATATATATATTTATATAACAACTAGTACTTATGGAAGTATAATTTATTTCAGATCCGAGATGCCGAGGAAGGTGCAGATATGCTGATGGTAAAACCCGGTATGGCTTACCTTGATATTATCCACAGGGTTAAGTCTGCCTTACCAGATTACCCGCTTTTAGTTTACCAGGTAATCAAATATATAAAATAGTGTGTTGTATTTAAATTCGCATCTCTGTTGTTTTGTACTGATCCTACTTTGACAATACTTAGGTCTCTGGAGAGTTCGCCATGTTACATCACGCTGCTAAGGCAGGTTGCATAGATCTCAAGGCCGGTGTCATGGAAGTACTTCATGCTTTTAAAAGAGCCGGTAATTATTAATTAATTAATAATAAATATGAAGAAAAGGGTTTGAGTTATGAGAGTAATTCATTCATACTGTAATATACTTAAGTCAAGTAGAATGTGAATAATTTTGTATGATAAGTAGGGAGAAAAGTGTTGGACTATTGTGTTGGATTATTATGGGAGTCATCATATTGCATGTTTGTGAATGTAATGTTTGTGAATAAGTGGGAAGATACTATAATAAGAACAATCAATTGATCTCAGAGTAAGACATTTGTTTCCTACGTCACTACTACATAGCAGTCAATTTGAATGAGTTGTCTTGGGCTCATTACTGAATTGATGCCAAACAAATCTCAAGAAATTCTACTTACTACCAAATCTTCAGGATCGATAGCTCCAGACTATCTGGGTAAGTTAAGGGACTTGGTAATGAAGGGAGCCAGGGTGACCGAGCGTCTTACGGCGCTTGCTTAGCTATCAATGAGTCAAGGCAACTCGAGGTCGTGGGTTCGATTCCTGTGCCATGATGATGAGATTTGTATCTATGGTTCGAGAACGGAGCAGGGCGAGGGACACCCACTATGGGGCACTCTTCCCCCACGCTTATATAGCTTACATATGACCACACCATAATCGCTTCGGTGGTACAATGTACAAATGTATGATGTGTGAAGTAGCTGGAACTCTCCACCACAGGGCGAAAAAATGGCCGAAAAGGTAGTTTACCCTACCCGTTCTAGTAGGAAGTACTAGACTACTACTACTACTAACTTGGTAATAATCAAAATAAATAAAACGATTAAAGGCAAAAATTAAAAATAAAATATATTTAATGTACAAAAATCGTTTAAAATTAACATATTAATTAATAAAACAATGTCTGATGTTATTTTGACAGGGGCCGACTGCATCATTACATACTTCACTCCGGAGATACTAACCTGGTTGAAAGATGGATCGCTCTGATCTACCTAAGACAATTACATAATTAGATAAGTCAAAAAATGAACTTAAATGTCAGGAAAAGTGCAATATATAAAAATATATCAGGGCCTTATAGTGACAGGGTGGCAGGTATAACTTTAAAAATGTGCTTCTCAGTGAATGATAATAAATTAATTAGAAATATGATTTATTTGGAAATATGAACCAGTGATAAACAAATACAAGCTATATAAACGTCCATGTGAATCATTACACAATTTATGATTTTCACTGTGCAATAGCTAATCGGTTAGTTTTCTGTGTTCCTTTCAGGTTGACATTTCCAAACTAAAATAAAGCTACTTTACTAGATATATTTAAAGAAATTGCCCAGAAGCCGGTAGTTGTAACTTTCTTTATTTCTTTTTCTTAAATGTGTTCTTAACTACAAAAGTTTTACTATTAAGGCTATTTTTAAATTTTAATATATTGAATAAAAGAAAAATTAAAAATAACTCCGTTAATCAAATATATTTCAGACTGAATTTTTTAAAAAAAATATATTTTTCCATATTTTATTGATTATACAGTTCCTTAAGTTTTATACATATATTTATCATTATTGAATAAATACTTTTTTAAAAAATAAATAAATCAAAATGGTATGAATTTATTTATGATTATTATTTTGTTCATCCTCTTATCACTAATTTTAATAAAACGACGCACTTAGTGCAAATGTCTATTAGTAATGCCTAAGGGGTCCCACACACTTACACATTTCTGACCGTTGTTGAATATGACTAAGGTAAGCTGAAAATCTTAGAATATCACTCATTACCCGTTAACGGCCTGCAAGCATAAAGAACTACAGATTAGGCCTGGTACAAATTTAAACACTTTGAATATTGCCACTGCTCTTTCTTTTCGTTATATTTATCTTACATACCCTCATAAACATTATTAAAATAATGTTGATATAACAATAAAATACATGATAGGATGCAAAGAAACTATATGTCCCACTAATTGGCAGTCTATTTTTTAATACTACTTATTATTTTATTTTTTCTCTTTCTCTCTCTCTCTCTCTAAAAGTTGTTTGGATTTCTGAGGTTCTACTGTATTAAGTAAACTTTAAATTTTCTCAATTGTAAAACTATTAAAACTGGATTTTCATTTTAACCGAAATAAATGTACTTTAAGGGACCCGAAGAAGGTGGTCACTGGTCAATATAGGCAGATGGTCACAATAAGCAGAAGAAAATGTACAGGAAAGTATTGAATTTATGAAGGGACCATGAAAAAGTGGTCCCATTGACCAGATGGTTAACATACACGGGTGGTCACTTTAGCAGGTTTTACTGTATTATTTTATTTTATTATTTTTTATTTTTTTCTCTCTCTCTAAAAGTTGTTAGGATTTCTGGGGTTCTACTGTATTAAGTAAACTTTAAATTTGCTCGATTGTAAAACTATTAAAACTGGAAATATTATATTTTGTTTTCTAACTTAAGATAAATAGACTAAAATATAACAACAACAAAAAAGCATACCAATGGTAAATATAGAAGGGTAAAGAGATGCAATATCGCAAGGCTAAGTATCTGCTGAAGAGTCATTAGGTTTGGTTCTCTTTTTAGGTCTGAATCTGTCCAAGACACTCTTCCTACGCTGTATTCCAGTCTCCTCCTTACCCTCCTCCAATAGTTTCTTCTTAGCATCGTCAATTTTGTTGTAGAATGTCTGAAAATTAAAAATGCATGTACGCATTTAACATCAGATAAATACAAGTAGCATGAAAATTAAAAATGCATGTACGCATTTAACATCAGATAAATACAAATAGCATGAAAATTAAAAATGCATGTACGCATTTAACATCAGATAAATACAAACAGCAGTTAAATGAGACACAGATTAATTGTTCCTAGAGCCCAATCATACTGTAATGAAAATAAATAGTACTCTTCATTTGTGAAACGTAATGCTTAGAAAATATTTTTACTCGGCTATTTCACTGTGTGGGTTAAAGTTATAAGTGTGTTTGTTTTGATTATATTTTGATAAATATAATTTTTATATAAACTAGGGGGCTCTGCCCCCTACTCCCTTTGCTCGTCAACCCCCCCAAAAGCGGCCACTGCCACATTGAGGCACTCTACAGCGAAGCATTAAAATTGATCTCGTTTCTTTTCAATGTTGACAAATATATACATGCTGTAAAATATCACGTTAGCTATAGAAAGTACTGAAAAGGACTGTTGAGAAAATTCCTGAGAAAGACTGATTAGCATTTTTTTTTTTTTTTTCAAGGTGTGTGCATTGTTATGGAATGAGAAGGGTGAGGTGAAGATGCGTGGGTATAGTGTAGGACAGCGGCTGAGCTGGTGGGGGAAGCCAGACTACTACCTACTTTCTTTGTCTCTCCCACATTCCTATATACCTCCTTTCAAGTTCTCCCTTAACGCTCTAATCACCCTGTCTTTCTACACATAGTTTAGTATTTCACTCTCAAGCGCCCTCTTTTCTCCCCCTTTTTCTCTTATCACACTCTTTCACACAGGTTTTGTATTGCACTCTCACTGAACTCGTTTGTTTACAAAACTTTTTTAATAATATAGATAGATGCTTAATTGATTTAAGAAATTTACTTAATGTGCGAATAACATGTTTATATATTTTTTTAATGAACAGAATGCAATTTATCTGTTACAATTCTCAATTTTAACATCACCATTTAACATGAAATATGTGTTTTTCTGGCATTCATATTGCAATTACCCAAGGATCTTATAAAATAGGAATGGAGAACTAAGTGAAAAAAGTGTCGCCACAAACTTGGAAAATCTAGTAGGATGGATAACCTTCCTTTACAGCTATAACTATAGAAGAAGAATAAGAATTTGATCAGGTTATGTTATTTTTAAAACTAAATTTTCATCCATTTGCGTTTCATATAAATAATTTTATAAATATGTATAATATTTTAGTTATACTTTTTAAAATTGTATGTATTACATTTTTTTATATTCACAATAAATATTTTGAAAAGGTAAACTGTGACAATTTTGTAAAATAAAATCATTTTCTCCAATAGAAATAACCTGTATCCAAATTAATTAATATTAATTATTCAATTATTAAAAACTATTATAATAATTAAATTTTATTAATATATTGAAGTATCACAGTAAATTAAAATAATAAACCCTTAAAACGAAAAAATATTTAATTAAAAACCTGATTTAAAAAATGTTAGATTGTAACCTTTCATTCAAAATAAACAATGGATAACAGTCAGGAAGAAATTCGTCCTCCTAAAAAGTTCTGAGCATGTGCAGTCGAAATTTTATGTAGATTTTTTTCTAAGTTCTTGGTGACACTTTTTTTACCCAGGAGGCAAGCTAAGTGCTCCATCCTTATTTTATAAGATCCTTGCAATTACCTCACAGATCATTTGTAAAAATTTGTAACTTGTTTCATAGATTACAGATTACATACTAGCTAAAAGTCGTCATTTCACAGTATAATACAGCATCAGTAATAAGGTTACAAAGCTTTAGTCAAACACAATTATTTAAGTTAACACATTGAACTCATTGCCTGCTTAGGGCCAAATTCTTTATTTTATATTCCTTAAGCCGGGTTCACACGGGTAGAGTAAACAGGAGAGTAGAGTAGCGAGTAGAGTGCACTCTACTTCCCACTCTACCAATTTTACTAGCTACTCTACTCGCCACTCTACTCTACTGAGCGTTTTTTCGGGTTTCTAAGGGTAGAGTTACTCTACTCTCCTGTTTACTCTACCTGTGTAAACCCGGCTTTAATTATTGTTCTCATTGTCATTTTTATATTAATTCCTATTGGGTGCAATTGCATTAAATATATTACGACCACTATCATAAAATGGCTAGTTAAATGCCTCTAGAATTATATTTTCTTCTGAACGGTTGAGGTAACGTTTATACCTATTCAAACATACGAATTTCTTAATTCAAGCTTAAGAACTTGACAAGTGTGCTTTCACAAGACAACAGGTAACCAGCTAGAGCTAAAAACCCTTATCCCTGCAAGGAATCTTACCAATTTATATCAAACTAGCTGATGCTAGTATAATTTTTTATCTGGCACATAATGCCTTTTCAAATTGTAATGCAAATGAACATACGCATGTAAGTTAAAAGTTTACCTTTTTAGTATCTTGCAGAACTATTCTCTTGACCTGGTCTCTCCTCAAGCTCTTGCCCTGTTTCTTCTTATTCCTCGGGACAAAATTGATATCGGGAGCCCTCGCGTACTGTAAACAACAACACAATCATAAAGTTTTTTTTACTTTATATCACCAAAAACACAGTGCAACTAAAGCTAGGTTTTATTGGTTAGGAGTTTGTTATGTTTCTAAAAATACTGACAGAACTTAAGTAAAAAACAATAGAAGTCTAATAAAATCAACCTTCAGTTCAATTCGTACAGAGCTTCAGCCAAACCCTCACTTATTTAAAGCCTATTTCAATAGGTATTTTTTATAAAAATTGACTGTGTGTCCTGATATCGATAATGCAGGATAATTAACAACAATAAAGCAAACAACAAATAGAAAGAACCAATTTCAAGAACTACTGTCGGAACGTAGAATGAGAATATTATAAAATTGGCATCTAAATAAGAGAAGAAAAGCAGACCTCGACATACAATTTTGAAGGGCCGGCATTTTTTTTTTTTCTGGATAACACGGAGTAGGTTTCAAATATCAATAACACATAACTTACCGAGTGGTTCTATTGGAAAAGTTAATTTATCAAAATAAATAAATGAAACACAAAAAGAAAACAAATTTTCCAGTTTTTCAAAAACCAAAAGTAAAGCATTAATGAACTTAAACTAACCAATTGAAATGTTTAAAAACAGGTCTTTACTAGTAGGATCCTTAAGCTTGATTAACAAAATGATGCTAATCAGAAGAGTACGCTAGTGGAGTTGTTTTTGTGTCATGTAGAGTAAGTTGTAAATAAAATAGAACAAATTGTGTTTACATTGAAGTAAGGAGGGTTTGCAGGGTGCAGGTTATTAAACCTAACTTGCTCTGTCTGAATCTAACAACAAACTTTCCAAGTTCCGAGTAGGTTGATCTAATCATTTATATAAATAATGCAATTTAAAGATTGATAAAAAAAAAGTGTCGAGCACACTGGTACAGTGAATTTATGAGGGAAATGCAGTAATTATTTTGGTAGGAACAAACTCATTGTTGCTTCAACAACAAACTTCTATATTTTGATTGTCATGGAGAGCTTTCATTTGTAAAATTTCAAATATTAGCACCAGACTGTACTGACTTAAGCAATACTCAGGACTTCTGATTTAAGAGCTTGAAGCAAAGTTTACAGTTTTTCTAAAGTGCCACAGCTTTTTTGATTGACTTTTTAGTTTTTTTTTTTTTTTGCTTTTTGATTGACTTTTTTATTTTTTTTTTTTGCTTTTTGATTGACATTTTAGTCAAAAGGACTAAAAGAGATTGATCAAAATTATGGATACTTCTTCATTTCATAAGTTTTTCTCTTAATGCATTTTCCATCTTCAGTCCTTTATTTTGAGACACAGCTGTATACAGGTGGATTTTGCGAATCTTAGGCGTATGTATCTGTCATAGATTAACTGAGCTTCAATGTAGCATATCTGGGTTTTCGAGAGAGTATGAAATGAAAAAGTATCCATAGATAAAGCAATTTTTTTTATCAATATACAAGAAACACTTATATTACATAAGCATTACCATTTGTCAGTTTTTCCATAATGCTCCAGATAAGCTACATCAACTAATCTTTGTTATAAAAAACAAATGTGCATTCTCTAGTATGTACGTCTATCAAATAACAAACTAACAAAAAAGTTAATTAAAATCATTTGAAATACAACTGTTTTCCAATTAGGCATTCTTGATTTTGTGGATGCAAAATGATCAATATCATGATACAGAAGTTCGGTCGTGTCAGATATCAAATAGACATGGTTAGATACTCTGAGGAGTCGGATTTGAGGGGGGTTTTAATGTATTTATTTAGCCAAAATAAAATATAACATTTATACAGCACATCAACAGAGAAAGTCTTACCAATCCTTCCTACTACTGGTTATCGGAAAGAACCAGTCAGATATTTTTTTTACAAAACCCACATTTGTTTGTCTAATTAGATCAATTTGGACAAACGTCTTATCCTCAATTTTACTTTTTACATGACTGTATTGGAATTTTAACCTTTTTTTTATATTGATGTTGAGTTCTTTACTCCCAGTGGGAAAAAAATGTTTAGGTAACTCTTCTACAGAGCAAAACTTGAGTTTTAATTGAACTACACCTCACTGTCACTCATGTTAAGATAACAGGCTTGAATGGGATTTATAACAGTTAATTATTAAGTTACCAGTATTTTTCTTTTGGCGTCCCACTTTTCCTTGAATGTGGGTACATCCACCTCGGCCAGAACATTAGGATCCAGAGAGATCATCTCAGGTGGTATCTTGTCCAGAAGAGATCTGACTTCTGTCTCCTGTCTCTGTTTCTTACTTCTCAATGGGTTCACCTCAAAAGCATCGAAGTTAGCCTCACCTGAAGACAGAAATCACAGGTTATTTATAATAGATTATCTTTATAAAATACAATAAGATCTTAATAACTTTTTGTTAATATTATTTTATTTAAAAATATTTAGAAAACAAATACGTGATTTGACAGATTAGACGCAACACCATTTCTATTACATAAGAGATACTTCAAGGTGATCGGCTTGCTGAACTAGTATCCTTCTTAAAACAAGGTTAATATTCAGGAAATAAAAAAATAACATAAACTAAAAATTTTTCATATAACTAAGTCTTAAACAGAACTTACTCTAACTACTTGTGTAGTATGAACAAAGAGATTATAATTACCTGCTCCCGGTACAAGGAGACTTGTGAAGCCTGAGTCGGTGGCTAATCCCAACACGTCTTCAAAAGGACTGAACTGAATATTTTGAACTGTTCTACCTGTCCTATGAATCAAGTAGGGCTCAGTAGCTGTTTCCCTTACACAGTCCTTGTAGATCTAATAACACAATATAGTACTTATTAATACAGTAGAATCCCAGTATATGATATCTTCAAGGGGTCGAAGGAAAAATATGATATATTGAGAAGTTCACTATAACGAGATTATGACATGTTGATGGTAAAAAAGAAAAATACATGTAATAATTAAGACTTATTATTACATAAAAAAATTAAATACATGGTTTAAAATAATTATAAATTAATTTTTTTAATTAAACCAGTTAGGGTGTTGTCCATAGCATTTTATCCGAATAGAACAGAAGAAGGTAAACAATCTAATCTCCCAACAGTGAAAAGGGTCCCTTCCTTTCATATACGATTAACCACGATTTTTCTCAGAATTATAAGAGTTATTCCTTCCAGGAAGTACATTTGGGCACAATCACACTCTCCCTCCTGAGTCCTTGTATAATGCCGATCAAACATCACACGAGAGATCTAATTTTTCCCTCAAGAATGTTCCCTCCGATAGATTCTTTTGCGATTCGGAATTAAATAAATAAATAATTTTTATTCCTCACAATTTACATACAAATAAAAACCATTTAATTAACGCTTCCTCTAATTGTAGTGAAGTCTGAACAGGGGCGTAGCAGACACCCCCCCTGCCCCGGTCTAAGAGGGGCCCCCAAGCGATCATAAGAAAGGGGGTTGCGATAATTTCGTATTATTACTCATTGGGCGCCTTTGTCTCTAGTAGCATTAGACTAATTAATCTAAGATAAACAGAAATGTTTTTATGATTTTTTAGAAACTAATAATCTTAACCTTGCTTACTTGTTTTATGCAAGATACCGAAGAATAATTATTTTATACAAAGATGCCGAAAAAATAGTTGGTAATATGTATAAATAATAGTTAGTATAGCACATTTTTAAATTTATTTAGAAAGATAAATTTTCTGTATGACCACATCTCGGATTCCAGTTGAAAAACGGCGGCTTATTCCTTTATGTTTTATTCTAGGAAAGATTTAAAGCCATCTCATTATTATCATACCCGGATCGCTGCTGTTTTCTCAAAAACTGACTTTTCAAAAAAAAAAACACAGACAAGAAATAGATCACCTGTTACTATAGCTTTATTTTTATTTCAATATTGTTTATCTTCAATCGCTGTTCGCTTCGCGCTAGACGTAGTATACTATAAACAGTTTTGAACTAAATTTTACCTTCATTCACTTCTTTCTTTGCGGTTTATATTGGTTTGACTTATCCTCGTTTTAATAATGTCGCAAAGGAAATATGATAGTGGTGTATAAATATATATGTATGCGCATATGTATAGGGGGCCCCCACTAATAAATATGCCGGAAAACACACATTTAGTAGGTTATGCGGACGACGTTATTGTGGTGATCCTGGAGAGAAATGAAGAGCTTGCTCAAATCAAGCTGAACATGGCCATGAGGAGGATCACGGCATGGCTAAAGGATCACGGTCTAGAGCTTGCTACCAACAAGACGGAAATTGCCATTTTGACAGGGAGAAGACCTCCTGTAAGCCCAGTGATGCTGGTCGGCGACACAATCATTCAGGTCAGGAAATCAGTTAAATACCTAGGAGTATTGATCGACAAGAGGGCCTCCTTCTGGGAGCAAATAAGGACTGCCTCTGATAAAGCAGCAATAGCTACGGCCAGATTAAGTAAGCTTATGGCAAATATTGGTGGGCCCACCCAATCAAAACGCCGTTTGCTGATGTCTGTCACACACTCCATAATGCTCTATGGGGCTGAGATCTGGGCAGACTCAATGAGGTACGAGAAGTACAGAAAGAAGCTGCTGTCCACACAGAGAAGAGGCGC
>KZ651126.1:61415-85806 GCA_001010745.2 Gerris buenoi
GGAAGGGGGGCAAATGCCAAGGGGCCTGGGTCTCCTGGGGGCCCGAGCCTCCTTTCATAAAATGTTAGGGAATAAAAAACACGAAAACAACATTAATATTGTAGTATATTAATTGTTATAATAATACCCTTACATACCAATTTCGTCAACTGTTGAAATCAACTACTTCCATGGCACAGTGGTTATCACATCAGACCATCAGACTCTCAATCCAGGGGTAGGAGGTTTGAGACTAGTCCAGAGGGAAGATTTTTTACAGGTAAATCAATTGCCGGCCTATGTCAGCAGTGGATTAAGATATCACAGGCGAGTCTTAAAAAAAAACTTGCAATTTCGTTAATTTCACTTCAAAAATGCTTCACTTTGACAAAGGTCAATTCAAACCAAGCAAATGGACACAGTCACAGTACGTTGTTTGTACAGGTTCTATCCCACCTTGGTTTGAGTGAGCCTCATTCAGTTTACTCTGAATTGGCAACGTGCAGTAGAGGAAAAATAGAGGAGTTCCTTCTGAAAATCAAACGGAAACTAGACGACGAAGAGGATGAAAGAGAGCGAATTTATGCAGAGCAACACTGTCGCTGTAAGTAAACAAATCATCAAAATTATAGTAATATCTCGGTACTCTTTCACTTTGTTACTGTTACCCATCATAACAGAAAATAAAGTGGTGGTGGGTAACTAAGTAAAAGAGATTAGAAATAAAAGAAAGCTCTTGTCAATTAGATATTATTAATTTAGATTCTAGGCAGTGACTCGGCTACTAGTATTAAAAACAAATAAGAATTTCAATTAAAACTTAAATAGAAGGTTAAACAATGATAAGGACAAATTACAAATAAGATCAAAAATCAGTGTCGCCAACCTGATTTCATTCTCTATTATTTATGAAATAATTAGGTTGGCAATCCTATTTCTCCCTGGTTTTACTTTTTTTTAGTTCAGAAAAGAAAATACTTACTCCTTCTAAACTCTAAACTAATCCAAAATCATAACTTTTTCTCCCTACTGGGGGTAAATGTAATGTATCATTTCACTGATAATAATCAATCTAGTGAGACCATCTTTTTGTTAAACAATAAGCTGATCAATTGCAATCTTAGATCTTTATATACAATTATTTGCTTTATTCACACTGTTTAGGTGATCAAGAAATGCCAACTTACGATGAGTTTACAAATCTTTTAGAAAACCTTAAACTTAAAGAAGATGAAATACAAGCTCTTAACAACAGGGTAAGTTCCAGTAACAACATATTTTAATAACTAAAAATATGTAAGCCAAGCTTGAAGAGAAAAATTAACTCCCACACTTTATTCATCATTTAGCTACCATTTATAAATAAAATAAATAAATCCGGTTCGGTGGGGTGTCTCGGAACTTTTCCTCACTTTGGAGCCCACTAAAGTGGTCTCTCTCCTGCTGCCAAGCAGCAGGAGGAAGCAGCATTGGGTGTGGTCAGTACTTGGATGGGTGACCATTTTGAACAAACTGATTTTTTATTATCATTTTTCAAAAAAATGTTAACAAACTTTGACGTTTAACGAAAGTATCACACTAATTAATAATAATCATGTTCGCTTATAACTTTTAAAGTAATTAATAGAATTTCATCTTTTTTTATAATTGTTCGTTACTTGGCCAAATTTGAACTTGGTCAGACCACTTTTCGATTTTTTTAAAATTTTGCTGACTCAGCAAACTGGGTTCAAGCTGGCGGAAAATATTGATTTTCTGCACAACTTGAAGTAAGGACTGATTTTTCTGCCAATACAATTTTTCAACAATATCTACTTAATTATACCTGAAAACTCGTTTAGTTGTACATACACCACAGTTGTAACACGTTATAATAAGTTTAAAAATGAAATAAAGTGGTTTTATTAATAAAGTTGATATGATTTTACAGATCAGTCACCTGGAGAGTTTAGTCAGCTACAAAGATCAGAGAATTCAAGATCTTAATTATCAGATCAGTAACTGCAAATGTAACCAATTCTAATAAAACTTATTCAGAGCAACAATTTCCTTTAGTATTTTTTACAAAATAATGAATTTCTACAGGTGTCTTCAGGGGTAATAAATTAATGTTAAAATTATTTTTTTAAAAGCTGATATGATTTTTTCATCCCAATGTTTGGGATATTCTCAAACCTTATTGAGTTGTATTCTGTTCCTCTCATAATTAAAAGTTACTATTTCTTTACTGTAAGTAAATTTGTCGAAAATTAAATAGTCAATTTAGGAAAAGCCTGAACAGAAAAAAAGAGAAGGAGAAATGAATGGTAGACTTTCTAAAGTAAGCATTGCAAAAAATTCTTGCATGTGGAGGTGATAGGGCTACTCTAGGTTGCTAAATAGCAATGACGTTTATTGTTAGTCCTATAAGGTTTAAGACATGGGCTATCCAGAAAGGAAAAACTATTCATTTTTAATTGATCCTCCACTTAGAGCACATGATTATTTTTCTAAATATTCAAAATGTTAGTTCATTCCCAACTCAATTATTTGAGAGCCACTTGATTAAACCAAACAGCTCAGGAGATACGAACCAAAGAGCGACGGACGGACAGACACATCCCCATCGGCATTAGGGTTTATCAAGAAGGATCTACAAAACCCTAAAAAGGATATTAAAAATATGAGATTTGTATAGCTGGAAATTAAATATATATTTTTTTAATTTTTACTTATTTATTATACAACAAATATACTAAGATTCTAAATTATAAAAAAAGGCTTTTCTTGATTTTTTTTTTTTTTTTCGTTATTTTTAAATAATGATTTAATTCCAAAGCTGAATGAAATTAATAAATATCATGAATATAATCATATAAATGAATTTTTTCGGTTAATGGAATAGAAATTATAAGATTTTTTTTTTCTTTTTTCATATTTACAGAGAATAGCTGTCTAGATGACACTTTATATAAAAAAAAAAACACATCGAGATAACGTTTGTTTTAACAGTAAATAAAAAGCTTGACTTTAAGGGCTCTGAGACTCTTCAGCTGGAGCAGCTGCCGGGGTAGCTGGTTGTTCTTCTTTCTTACCACCCTCGGGGACCCAAAGACCCGAATCGACGCAGCGTTTCATGTGATATGCAGCTTCACTCTCGGGCATTTTGGCGATTGTTTCCTGCAGCAATCCAATGTCTTGACTTTCGAAGCACTTTTGAAGCTCCTTAAAAAAGTAAATAAACAAAAAAAAATTAAAGAAAGTATTAAGCATTTAAAAAGTACAAGCCGTATTCAAATTATTACATTAAGAGTACAATGAACTTTCTTAGATCTTTGAGTAAATTACACGAAATCTCAGTCGTAAAAACTAAATGAGTTTTTTAATGTTTAAAATTGGTGGTTGGGAAGTGACTTAAAGAATATAGTTTTCCTCAAGATCAGTAATTATAAAAATAGTCCAAGGATAGCATACAACAAAATGTCTGATTAACATCAAGCTAGAATTTTCAAAATCAGTGGATGTTAGTTTAATTTTACTCCAAATCAAAGTGGTCACTTATCAAGTGACAAAGTAATAACTTGATATTTGGTCTACTAACTAATTTTGTACGCAGGAATAAGAAATCAGACTGTCCACCAAAATGGGCAGGACATGGCCGCTCTCGTTTGTTTTCTCCAAATGCCTATTGCAAAGCTATGTCCCAGTAAAAAGACAGCTGAGCTATGTCAGTTGTGAAAAGACAGAGTTAGCGAAACGACGACTGACGCAGCTCAAGGTCACCCCGCTATAAACTACTACCTCAACTCACTATTCCTCAGGTAAGTCTAGTAATTATAGTTATCTTACAAATTTCTTAATCACTAGATGTACCACCAAGCCCCCCCCCCCCCATTATTCTCTATTCTCCATTCCCTAAACCAGCTCCGCCAAGTGGAAGGATTAAATGGTCCATACTGCTTGGCCATAATTCTCCACCATATTTTGGACCATATTAACCAGACATAACGAACTAGACCATATTAACTAGACGATGAAATATTCTTAAAAGGCACTAAAAGATTAACTTATACACAGAATTCTAGCTTGATGTTAGTCAGACACTTTGTTTTACGCTATCTCTTGGACTATTTTTAAAATTACTGATCTTGTAATCGCCAACAAAGTTCTACCACAGCAAAGCAGAATTATCAGGCTACAAGAGTGAAAATGGGTTTATAATAGTTTGAAAACTTTAAGCTTTTTCAAAATCAGTGAATTAAATGCCTCATTCAGCCCTAAAATGTGGAATTTTAACATATAAGGTTCTATCATTAACATGTACTTATTTATTTAAAAAATGCTAAATTTAATGACTTATTAAATAATTAAATATATTATCTTTAATTTTGAACTATGTTATACAAACTTTTTTTATAACATAATTGAGTCATAATTATTATTTCTACTAAAGGTCGACCAAGAAGTCATGAACACGGGATAAACTGAAAGCTTAGCTTCGTTTAAAGTCGGAAATTCCGAATATTGCTGAAGTCAGTACAGGCGGGTGCTAAGACAACACCCATTTCTAGTTTGTATGACATGCGTAGTTAAGTCAAATCTCACGAATTACAACAGGAAGGTTTCCTGTTATAGTTTGTTTTTATACGGTACGAATTATAATCACAACTGTCCACTGTCCTAAACAATTTTTGAACGATCCACAAATCCACGGGATGATGCAAATGTAAAGGACGCTACAAATAACGGGGTTGGAACAAACCTAATATGTATTTGCTATTATAGAATATTATTATGAATAATCAATAAATAATAATAATTATCAATAACTACGGAAGACATACAGAGAAAAATAGACCCCCGCACCGGGACTATAATATAAAGATATTATCGTATATTATTAGTGATTTCTTATCAGGTACAGTGTTGTATGTTGCAAAAAATATTTAAAAAAATATAGGTTATTAAAACCAAACTTATTAATAACAAAGAACAACACCGAGTTTTTGACAGTGGTCTATTTTATTAAAAACTGACTATACATGACACCAAAACAACGACACTAGCGCACTCCTCAGATTTCCATGACTTCTTGGTCGACCTTTACTATATTTAAGTGTATTTTTCTGATTAACAACTTTCTACCTTCCTGTTCTGGGATATTGAATTGATTTTAGAAATTTCACCAATATTGTAACCTAAGCTACCCACTTACTACTGTAATAAAAAGTGCGTTCTATGCTTTCACAGTAAACTCCCTACCTAACTCAAATAATATAATCAATACAGACAAGTTTCAAACACTTGACTAGTTTCATTATAAAAGTAGAAAAACTTACGGCTGGTAAGGCATCAAAGACTTCCATGGGATCTAGCCCGCCCGGCCCAAGGCGAGCCTGTCTCTCCTTCTCCTCTTCTTCCCTGATGGCGATTTCAAGCTTCTCCTTAGCCCTCTTCCTTATCCTTTCAATAAATGATTTCTTCTCATCTTCAAAGGATTCTTTATATTCTACTTCAGCAACCTTGATCCTGTTAAAACAATTTCCAAAATTGTAAAAGATAAACAAAAACAAAAAAAAAAAAAACTATTAATATCTCAATATTTCATAATGGTGCTGTTCTTATGACCACTATAAAAGTTTAAGGACAGTTTGAGTAATAAATTTATTTAAAAATCATAAATTTATAGGAGGATTCAGGTAAATTGTATTTTTATTTTTATTTTATTTTATTTTTTTATTCTACCTTTCATCCACTTAATTTTACTAAGGCACAAGTAAGTATTGTGATGGCCAAAAAGTTAAGATCTAAAATTTTTCAACAAGATGCTGAAACTATTGAAAAAATAATATAATTTGGTATAAATATCCAATGAAGGATGGTACTCCACAGTAAAATGTTAGTTCAATTATGGGGACTTTCTCTAAAAAAAAAAAAAAAAACTATGCTAAAAACATGAAAATTGGTTTTCTCTAGGTCCAAAAGACAATTTGATGATTTTGATTTTAAAAAAATAGTTAAGGTATAACAAGAATGGTTCCACTGTTAAAAAATTGGTCAGAGACAACTCAGACAAACTTTCTCATATACGAGTTCATAATTACTTAGAACAATTTTTTCCTTTGAACATTTCATTGAAATTTATTTATTTATTAAAATCTCAAATTGAATTTTCACGCCATCAAAAAACTTTCTCTTTATACAAGAGAGTAAAAAAAGGAACACGTAAGTGGACTCTAATGAAAAAAATATTTGCACACACAATAAAAACTATTGGGAATGAGGACCAAAAATATATTTTTTTTAAGAACATATTCCAGGTAATAAAATGGTCAATGGAATAAAATAAAAGATGAAGTGATCACTGACTTGGTGAAGAATGAGCTAATGCAGGCCCTGGGATCCACATCAAGTTGTTTGGATAATTCAAGGATGTACTGCATGCAGATGCACTGGTGAGCCACATGCTCCATTAGAGTGTGTTTCTGAAACAAACAACCATAGTAAACGGCGAGCCCAAAAAACAAAGAATTCATTCAATCTCAATATGTACATCAAGAATAGTGTTGTAGGTAATCTTTAAGCAAAGTAAGATTTCCTGGTTAATTTTCTATTTTATCTGGCATCTTCATCCTACCTCTGGACAGTGGCGGCTGGTGAAATACTGACTTAGGGGTTCAAACCTATTGAGGGGTCCAGGGGCCCTCCCTTGAAAATGTTGTACTTCAAAATCAAATATAAAAATTGCCACTTTTAAACCCTTTTACAACAATTTGGCTGTTTTGAAACATCACTGAAAAGCATGTAATGGGATAAAATCGGGTTATAGATTTGAAGATAAATTGTTGGAGTATGAAATTTGAACTGTTTTCCTTATAACTTCTCTCCCACTTAAAATCGGTAGAAAAAGTGAAGTCTTTTATTAATATATGTTAGAAAAATATTAATTAAAACAACCTCCTTTCTGTGAGAAATAGACCTTTAATTACATTTAAACAAGCAATACATCAAGTGGAAAGAAAATTAAAAAGTATGTATTTTTAATTTTGGAGTGTACTAGCCCTCTTAAACAAAAAGTCCATTTGTCTATCCTTTTTATAAGCAAAAAGTTCAATGCTTTTCTCATTCAATTCCACGATGCCCCGAGCCATTTCCTTTTCAATGAACATCATCTTTACCCATTGTGCTTCTTAAAAAGTTTATAATTCTTTTTAGGCATGAGAAGTAGTAGCCTACACTACTACACCTGGCATAACCTTTAAATGAAGTATGTAAACAAAACTCGTGTCAGAATGTAACCACTCTACCACAGCATACTGCACTGTGCGAGCTAGAGATGTGACGGTCAAATGTCATGTCAAAGAGGTTTGCACATTCAGCTAAGTAAGGATTCCATCAGATGGAGTCTGAAGTTGAACTGCATCTAGTCTGCAGTTCCAAGTGATTTTATTCCGGCATGTCCTCCTCCCCCATCCTTTACCGCCGCCCCAAGCTATGGGGCTCATACATTAATTTGAACTGACAACTGTTATTAACGCTTCTGTGAATTGTAACTCCCTGTCGTAATTTCACAGCTTTTCACTTTATTTTAGTAGATTAATGAAATAAAGTGCTAAATATTTATATTCCTTAAAATATCATGTTAATACAAATTTGCTTGGGGGGGAAGCCATAGCACAACCACACCTTTGGTAGAAAGTACCTGTGGTGAGTGAAGTGACCGCCACAGGTGCTTTCTAAATATTTAGTTAATTAGAAACCACCTCTTGGATAATATGACAGTTTCTTTGAAAAGCCTTGTTACTAAAATAAGAAAGGCTTTTAAGTGTCAAAAGTAAAGGTTCTTTATTAAGAAGATAAATAATTACCTCTTCCATTTCTAAGTTGATGCACCAAATGACAAGATAGTTGGCAGTATCTTCACAGACCAACTGTGGATTTTCCAGGAGAAACTTCTTGCTATCATCGAACTTATGAAGCATGCCGTACTGCTTCAGCTGCTTTTCGTTGGTTTTTACAAACACCCTCATTCGTTCTTCCTTCTCTTCCTCTGTAAGGTTTTCCTCCTTTCTCTTGGCTGGCTTGTTGATCACTGTTTTGGTAAAACCAGGGTTACTAATGGTATCAACATTCCATGGAGTTAGCTAAAACAACAAAGACTTGAAATCAAATATCATGTATGATACATTTAAGAGGATAGTTCAATCACACTAAATTTTTCTCTAATGATTAGTCTAGAAATGGATTTATGAATAAAAATTAGCCATCTTAAAGCTCTAACAAAGCAAAGCACACTCTTATACAGTAATTACCAAATTAGAGTTGAGTCAAGCCAAATTAGAGTTGAGTCAATTAAGGGTGCCAAAATCCAGTTTTATAAAAGAATAATCAATTAAGTTTTAATAACACAAGTTCAACTTCACTACTAGCACTTATGTAATGCTATTATGATAATAATATGGAACAGTACCAGCAGAATCCAACAATATAAGGTTATCATCAGGGAAAACTATCTTAGAGTATCAACAGATTGCTGTTGCCATTTAAAGTATGTTCTTGTTAGATTTTACAAGCATTATTACTGGACATTATCAACTAAATTAATGTTTACACCTGACAGATCTACTGAAAGCCAAATATGCATGCTGTAGGAGGGAGAAGATCAAACCCCTTCTCATTTTATCAGTTGCTGTCCTGCATTACCTCAGCTTACGAGGGAATGGAGGGCACCTTTGCCATTATCTCAGCTTATGAGGGAATGCAGGGAACCTTTGCCATTAACTCAGCTTATGAGGGAATCCAGGGAACCTTTGCCATTATCTCAGCTTATGAGGGAATGCAGGAAACATTTTCCATTAACTCAGCTTAAGAGGGAATGAAGGGAGCCTTTTGCCTAGCCATTCTCCCACTGAAGAGCTAAGTTTTATTCCTCTTAGCAATGGGCTCACTCACAGCTACCTGTCAACCTGCTTAAAAGCGGAGATACACATGCCTGTAACTTGAACAAAGACATGCCAGCTACTTGCACGTGGATTTGTTAAATGGCATGCCTATAGCTGGCAAGCAAGCAGATAAAAACTTAATAAATTCCTTGGTATGCCAGTTACTGGCAAATACCCTCTTTTGGCATGCAAGCTACTTCCCCAAATTGACGGCATGTGTATCTCCGCCTTTAAGGATAGATTATTATAAGAAGTTCTATTAAACTGAATTTTTACTGCACATTTGAGTCTTACTGCTTTGGATTGAACTTTAATTCTACCTATGTACCAATTGCACTACTTACTTTATCTTTCTGTTTGAATTCCAATTCCTTTTTCTTGAGTTTTTCCTCAGTTATCTTAAGACCCTCAAGCTGTCTCTTAAGATCTTCAGCTTCTGAGGATCCTTTAGCCTCTGCTTCTTTTATCTTACTTTCTACCTCCTCAATTTTCTTTGTGTGCCTGAAATAAAAAATTCAACAAAAAAAAATCTATAAAAACAACTTGAGGTTTCTTATAACGTGATCCTAACATTAAGGATTATGCATTTGAGATTCTTTGGTAAGCCTAGATTTACAATTGAGTCAAATTACAGCTCTAAATACTTTTGGTTTCCATTAAGCCCCGTTTCCATTACTACCAATTTTTCCAGCAACATGTTGCCGGCAGAAGTTCCAGGAGTTTGTTGAAATGGAAACAGTCTGCATCTGCAACATGTAGCGGGACAAATATGTAGTAATGGAAACGAGGCTTAAAGCCTGAAATATGTTGTGCAACATGTGCCTGCAACTTGTTAGAACGGAAACGGAGCTTAAGAGACAGGTAAAGTCATTCCTTTTGAAGAATCAATTCTGAATCTATTCTAATTATTTTATTTATTTATTTATTTTTTTTTTTTTTGGAACAATACAAAAAAAAATATTTCGGGACAAAACTAATACATAATCATATGTAAGCACATAACTGTACTGCAATCACTTTTCGAAGGGCGCATTCTTTGTTTAAAAATTAAACTTTAAAACAAAACATCAAACTTATATAAATTAGATGATGAAAGAATAAGAATCATTGAAAGACCAACACACATTAGGTTTGTTCCAACAACACTTCAAACTAGTTTCAAACTGTATGACGCATGCGCATTAGCGAAAAACGATCACAATAAACAGAAAAAAATTAATTCATTAGTATTGACTGGGCCCACACCAGGCTATTTGGATCATACTAAGCGGTTGATGACATTAACCGTGATTCCTTTACCCACCACTAGTTTCCATTGAAATAATTATTTAAAGACAGACAGAGGGACAAAGCTGGATAAATTCCTTCATATTTCTGGTTGAAAATAAGACCATTCGTGGATGGAACTAAATTAAAATTATGTGTCAAAGAAATGTATAAAAATGCTTACAATTTTTTTTCTTCATCAAACTTCTTGCGTTCTTCTTTAGCCTCCTCCATGCGCTCAACCCTAGCCTGGTGTCTCCATCGGAACAGAGAAGGAGTGTCCACATTGGGATGTGTCTCATCCTCGTCATCTGATATCTGAAACAGGCAATGTTTAACTCTTCAACATTAGCATTATACCTACAAAGCACATAAACTGAAATACATCCTTCTATTCTATTATATAAAGTATAGTGGTTGAACTGAGATACACGGTGCGGTCAAGAATCGCTTGGCAGCAAGAGATTATATCCCTTTGTCAAACAGTACATTTGAATGATTTATATATTTGAGAGATTATATATGCACAATTTGTCCATAGGAGAGTTGATTTCCCTTTGTCAAAATAATATATTCCAGTAAGGTCTGCACACTTGTCTAACCTCTTCCCCTCACGGCACCGTATTCCTTAGTTTTACCAGTATAGCATTGTATGTTAGGGGTAATTTCATATCGACTACACTTTTTTTAAAAAATAAAAAATTGTTAATGCTCATTTTTTTAAAAGGGGAAAAAATGGGGAAAGAAACTATTGAGGAACAAACCAGGACAGATGAAAAGTAAAAGAGATAATGTTTCTTTGCAACGTAGACTAAAATTTCCAAGAAGTTCAAAAAATAACTATTTCCTAAAACAAGTTATTAGTTAGTAAATAAACGTAACTCATTCCACTCATGGTACCGTTCCTCCCATCCCTACAATAGTGATTATATCACTTTGTCACAATAGTGATAAGAATAAAATAAAATAGTTGGTTGCAGACGTAGTAACTGTATTTTAAAGCTGTTCCTAAAACATAATTCATGAATTGATATTTAGACTTCAGCTCATCAATCTCTCATATATTTCCCTATGAACTCCTAGGAATCAAAACTCAAATGTAAAAGAAATATGTTGAAAGTAAATAAGAGTTGTACCCGTACCCCTTCATTAAAAATTTAGTGGTACACTTTGAATAGTTTAACTAAGGGTAAAATCGTATCAAATGATTAATTGCTATAAAGGAGAAAGTCACAACATACTGTAAAAGATTCAATGAGTTCAATATTTATATAAAATTAAGCTCATTTAAACTGTCATATTATCTAATGAATGTTGAAAAAGTTGCCTTAATAAAATTTAAAACCATAGAGGACAAAGTTCTTTTGTAAGCCACAAATAAATTGAAGGGCATATTTATATTCTTAAAGTCTAACAATATTGATTCTTGAAAGGTCGCAGAAGAGCCAAATTCCTCAGAGAAATATTACAACATGTTGCCAACAAATTAACTGCGATCAATCTTATATCCAAATAAAATACAAAACATCGAATTACGACTTCAATTAAACCCATTTTATGACAAGTAAAACCACTCCCAAATACTACAACACGTTGAAGCCAACTGTCTAGAAAATTCCAGAACCAACAAACAAATAGAACACCATAATACCCTGATATTTTTGTACTTCAAGTTATAGTAAAAGTCGTCAGATAAGATCACGGCGACAAAATCAAGCAAACTATGTAATAGAAATACACGCCGCAAAGAACAACAAACATAAACTAATAGTACGGTTAAAAATTAGCCGACAATTGTAAAAAGAGTTGCTCAGAAATGTCAAGTTTTAAACAAAATTTTGAAAGCAAAACATATAATTACCTCAATTTCTTTCCATTTACTGTAATCGACCATGGTTCGGGGGGTTAATTTAAATTAAAATAATTTCATAAAGACAGTCAATTTGTAACAAAATAAAATAAACAAAAATATGGAAGTGGAAATCCAAAAAAACTTGACGAAGAACTGAGAGGTTACAATTTTGATAAGTGTCTAAATCAAGATACTGCGATTATCAACATGTCTTTTTCTTTATTAACTTACAACACTGATGTTTTTAAAGACGAATCAGAGGAATATCGAGAAAGAATAGATTGAAGAACAAGAAGAACTGTCCAAACAACCTGTTGATTAATTTGAAAAGTTACATTATTCGGTCTCATTTTTATTTCGGTCGTTAAATTAGTAGTTTTCTTTAGGCAAGTATGGGTGCAAAAAGTGGGAAATTTGTTACAAACGCTAGACTGGATGGCAAAACGGCAGTGATCACTGGCTGTAATACTGGGATTGGAAAGATAACCGCTAAGGAATTTTACAGAATAGGTAAGCTTTATTTTTATACATTGATAGCTAGTAAAAGCTATGATCCAGTCATCATTTGTTTTCTCTTATTGCTAATCTGCGGGAGAAAAAACAAAAAATTCTAATTTTGTTGAATAAATTGGACGTTTTATATGGCAAATATTGGTAAGCGGCGAGGCACCTATCAAACCTTACTATCTAAATAACTCTGTGGCGCAACCACCCGTGAAGAGTTCAGGCCTGTCAATGAGCGTATTCAACTATATATGCAATGAATGATAAGGGGTTAGTGTGACGCTGCATCAGCTATATACCATTTAGGTTGAACTGCAGTGTACGGTACCCCTACTGATAAGACGTAATCTCGATATCGACCTCTGTCTAGGCTTCATATATCGATATATTATCTTGTCCATTGATACGGTTGGCTGCCGCTAGTTGCGCTTATGCTTGTGCTCTTGTCATTTAGTCATTTTGAACTTTGATCGTAATGTACTACGTTCACACATCGTCACTATAAAGAACCTGTAAAAACTTTTAATAACTTGTAAATAAAAATGTAAAAATACGCGGACTTATTAGGTAACAAGAAAGAAGGTTTTACTCGTGACATCACCGTTATGAAATATCGAAAACAAATATTTCGATCACCTGTATTTTTTGTTGTGAGAACTTGGATCGTTTTTAAAACGAAATGGACCCGAAACGTATTGTCTTCTTCTTCCGCTCTCTTCTCTTCGTCATTTTGTGTCGCCCCTGTCGCTGATTTGTCGGGTTTTACTTTTTGATCTGTATGGAAGTGATTAATTTGGATTTTTTGTATGTTTTGCGTCATTCGAGCGCTGAGCGTGTGATCGAGTTTTGTATGAATATTGGTTTGCTTTCATTGTACATCGGATCGAACACAGAGTGGTTTTGTTTGAGTTGAGTGTGTCTTTCAATACGGTGTGTGATTGGCATAGTTTTTACAAGTCGATATATGGCGTCACCATAATTATCGATACAACCGACTTTCGATATCTACCGACTTTCGTTAGGGGTACCGTACACTGCAGTTCTACCAAAATGTATAATTGACACAACCATTTAATCGCTACTCACATAAGCAGCTATGCATTTATATAGTGTTGCTGGGTGGACTTTGTGGGGAGTGGGGGAGCAACTCATTTCTGAAAGTAATATTTTATTAAAAAAAAGCCATTTTAATAAATTATTTTTAAAAAAGTCAACCCCCCCACCCCCTCTTGATCCTCCTAGAACGCGGTAGGCTGGTGTTGTGCTAATTCCACCAGTCCTCACAGATAAAAACAAATACATTCTACTTACCTTGGAGTTACTTTAACCAATTGTCAAAATCACTTAGAAACAACATCTACTGACAGCAATCAAAACATTCCTAAAGCCTGGTTTACATTGGTAGAGTAAACAGTTGAGTGTGCTAGCTTACTCTTCAGTGCATGGAACATTTAAGTAGAATAGTTTGCTATTTTTGAAGTGAAACTTCTTTGGCGGCGGTTGAGTGATTTTTTTTTTATATAGTGAATTTGTGTAACAAAGTTTGCGATTTGAGACTCGTCCAATTGTAACATTTTTACAGATTAATTGTATTATATCTATTTAAAGACCAGCAAATCTAAACAAACATTTATTTTTATTGGAATAAATGTGGTTGCCTTAATGTGGAGCAATATTTTTTTTTTTCAATAAAATTTCCATAACCATTTTTTAATCCTGAAATAATAAATTTGTCTAAAAATTAAAGAGAGCAATGCATTCTAGAACTTAAGTTTCACTTCTAATGCGTGAGAGCCTCACACATATTTTTTTTTGGTAAAGTGACTCCAAATCGGACATTTAGTATTTAAGATATGTTAGTTTGTAAAAAATAAATTAATTAATTAAATTAAAAAAAAAAAAAAATGTTATCCTGATCATATAGCTTCTGTTACCTACAGTAAGCTTGGAAGCAAAAGGGAAAATACTGGATTTCTGCACTTCTAATTGATGCTAACCCTATGTAATTAATATTTTTCTATTCTACCTAATATTGTCTTTTTAACTTATTTATGCTTAATCTACATTTTTTTGACTTTTTTTTTTAAATTGTTTAAGGTGGTCGTGTCGTTATGGCATGCAGAGATGTGACTCGAGCTAATCAGGCAGCAGATGATATCAAATCTGAGTTATCGGGTGTGGAAAACACAGGAGAGCTCATAGTCAAGAAACTCGACCTCAATTCACTTCAATCGGTTCGTGACTGTGCTCAGGATATTATCAACAATGAGAAGAAAATACACATTCTTGTCAACAATGCTGGTATGCCTTTAAATAATATCTTGGACGTTTGCTAAGTTAATGGCAAACTTTGATTACTGCACGTGTATTTCTGATCAAATTTAATCCTTTTTGAGGGTTGAAACATCTATATATATTATTAAAAAAGTTTTGTAAACAAACGAGTTCAGTGAGAGTGATATATACTTAACTGTGTGTGAGAGAGTTAGGAGATACCTAGGGGTAGTCCGGGGTGAAAAGGGGGAGCTTGAGAGTGATATACAAAACTGTGTGTAGACAGAGTGAGGCAGATATATTCGTCCAAGAAGAGGGGTAAGGGGAGCTTGAGAGTGGTATATTGGAATGTCAGCAAGACAAGGAAATAGATAGTAGTGCGCATACCCGACTACCTCAGCCGCTCTTCTACTTCCCTTCTCATTCCATAACTATGCACACACCTTGCAAAAAAAGATCGCTAAATCAGTCCTGCTCAGGACTTTCTCAACAGTCCTTTTCAGGACTTTCTGTAGCTAACTTGATATTTTGCAGCATGTGCCAATCTCAAATAAGCATCTAGACATGCAATAACAGCTCATTCAAGTAGTAAGTAGTATTGGCTTCTGCTGTCAATTAAGACTAAAAACTCGAGTAAAATATTTTTAATAACTAACCTATCAAGTGACAAACTAAGATCATCTTGATTTTGAAAATTCTAGCTTGATGTTAGTCATACACTTTGTAGTATGCTATCCTATATCTCCTGGACTCCTCCATAAAGTCACCTCCAAACTATAAATTTTAAACATTTCTTAAAAAAATTAATTTAGTTGTTATGAAAGAGAGTTTGTGTAATTTACTTAAAGATCTAAGAATGACTATTGTATTCTTATAAACAAAGTATCTAACTAACATCAAGCTAGAATTTTCAAAATCAAGATGATGTCAGTTTGTCACTTGATAGGTTAGCTATTCAAATATTACTCTTAATCAAAGTGATCACCTATAAAGTGACAAACTACCGTCAACTTGATTTTTGGTCCAATAATTAATTTTGTACTCAGGATCATTAAAATCGCAGTGTCTACCAAAAATTGCAAGACATAGCCGACCTCCACCGGTTTTTTTTTTTTTTTCAAATGCCTATTGCCAAGCTTTGTCACACAGACGAACTTAGCCGACCACATATTCTTAAAAGGCACCAAAATATTTACTTATACACAAAATTCTAGCATGATGTTAGTCACACACTTTTTTGCACGCTATCTCCTGGACTATTAAGTAAGAATTTTAATTTAATAATTAATACTTCTTATCAGTACTTAGCTTTTTTCCTCATGCATATTAATACAAATTAAGTCATGCCAAAGGTATTAGTAAAAACTTTTTTTATTTTCATTGGATCCTTTTAATAAGAATATATTAAATAAAAATGATAAAAAGTGATAAATTGAATGTTCCAAAACGTACTTAACTTAACTTAAATTACTTACTTAGTCGGTTCCTATTCTACCATTTGGTGTATAGGATAACCAAAAGGATTTCCACATATCTCTCTACTGTGGGCTAGTGTCCGAGCATGTTTTAGAGACATTCCTCTCTTGGGATAGGTAGATGAGATGTTGTCCATCCAAGTTGTCTTCCTTCTTCCTCTGGGTCTCCTTCCCTCACACCTTGCTTCATAGTCATTTTTGGGCAGCCTTTGATTGTCCATCCTTTGTACATGGCCAAACCACTCTAACAGGGCGTTTTCCACAGTGCACCTAAGCCCAATCTTATGGTGGAGTTTCTAATTCGATCTCTTCAAATCCACTTAAATGGTTCTGTAATTTGAGTTTAAATTTAAATAGAAAGCTTTATTAAACAAAATAAAAAATTAAAAAGAAATAAAAACGGACTTTAATTCCAACAAAAAACCTAACTCCAGATAAGAAAATCTTTAAGTCCACATAAGAACACCTTCAATTTTAAATTTAAATAGTTTAAGAATCGTTTACTGTTTATTCTGTATCTATACAAGTTTAATATTATAGGAATAATGATGGTGCCGAAGGGTAAGACAGAGGATGGGTTTGAGTTGAATTTCGGAGTGAACCACCTGGGACACTTTCTATTTACTTGTCTTCTCCTCCCGACTATTCTTACATCTACTCCTGCAAGGATCATCAATGTGTCTTCCCGAGCTCACACAGGTAATATTCACGTCAACATTTCATTCAATATTATTATTTTTAACTCTTTTCTTGCTTTGATGTTAATAATATATTTATGATTGCAGTGTGACCCCAGATCAGGTTGCCGATACGTGTAGTGACAATAAAATTTCATTTTTTTGAAGAAAAGTCACTCTTCATAAAATCTCCTGCTTGTTCTAAAATAAAGATTTATAGCAATACTTTTTGAAATTTGAGTATCAAACTTTTTTATGCGAAAAATAACTTTGGAATAGTATCTCAAAGAAGTTATAAAGAATACTTTTTTCTTGTATAGTCGAAATTTGGACCGGTTTGCTCTTGTGCGATTTTAGTAAATTGTACTTTCTGGGTACAAGGTACACTTTGAACAAAAAGTAATACTATAAATCTTCATTTAAAAACAAGCAGAAGATTTTATGAAGAGTGACTTTTCTTCGAAAATTAATTTTTTTTTAAATTTATTTACACGTATAGGCAACTCAATCCGTGGACATACTGTATATATATAATCTCATTCAACTCAAAATCTCGTTAATCTCCTTGTTTTTATTTATACTTTACGTATTTAATAATTTTGTTTTAGACGGAACTATTGACTGGGATGACCTAAACTGGGAGAAGAGAAGCTACAGTGCCTTTAAAGCTTATGCTCAGAGCAAACTGTGCAATGTGCTCTTCACTGTTGAGCTTGCTAACAGGTTAAAAGGTATTAACTAATTATTTATTGTATTTACAGCCAAAACATTATGTGCTAACAGTGCATTAAGATGGAAATAACCATGCTAGTAAAAAAGCATGCCAGTGGTGAGTAACTAGTATGCCTGACATGTTGCAGAAGCTGTGTAAATTTGCGAGAGAAAAATCATGCTTTTATTATATGGATGATCGGTCATGTCTAAGCTTCTAGCATAAGGCACACTTTATCAGTCCCCCCACTCCTCCACTTGTGCCACTGGCAAGACAAAAAATCAAACCCTATACTATTTACTTGTATGCTTTTTTATGTACACACATACAACTAGCTCTCTTATGCAAGGTACTAGTGTGCTTTTTTATGTACACACATACAACTCTCTTATACAAGGTACTAGTGTGCTTTTGTATGAGTTACTATCATGTGTATTTCCGTCTTTAAGTAATCAGCTCTACACAATGACCCAACGGCACAAGCTTCGTCTTAGCATTGGGGGCAGTTGAGGGTATTCACTCTGTACGATCTACTAGTTTGAGCCTGTGCAAAGATGTTACAGGAATAGAATAGTGTTCGTGTCTATGAGGTCATATGGTGAGATATGAGTCCTGTAACTTAGTGTTAAATTTCCCTTTCATCAATACACAGAGCATAAGATGGCGGGTTATAGCAATTAATAGCTTATGAAACTAGTAAGAGTATCTAAACTGCAAGCTGCTCATTTAAATTTATTTTTTCAAAATTAAACTTAAATTAGAGCATGTAAAGGTTTTTACTGTGGTAGTAGTAGTAGTAGTCTAGTACTTCCTACTAGAACGGGTAGGACGAACCACTTGTTCGAACCTTGCAATTAGGCCTTCACTCGGGCCCTTTTTACACCCCGCGGTGGAGAGTTGCAGCCACTTCACACATCATACACATGTACATTGTACCGCCGAAGCGAGTATGATGTGATCAATAGTGAGCCATATAAATCAGAGTGTCACGCCGAGGAATCGAACCCCATCTCGTTCCACTCATGATTCAGTGATAGCCGAGCAGAGGTGGTTTTACCACCACGGCTACGCTACCTCCCAAATTTATTTTTTTTACTGCGGTAAATCTTAATGAATATTTTTGTTTTGTTCATGATAATATTTTAAAGGCTACTGCGCTGCCGTGCTAAGCCAAAAAACCGTATCTGTCATTTTGGTCAAAAATAAGGTTTTGACATATTCAGGGTTTTGGGGGGTCGTTTTTGCTGTTTTTGATGGTCCCGAAGCCGTATCTTCATCCTAAATACGAGAAAATAGAGATTTTTAGTTAAGGTTTTTGTATTAATGGTCAATTTACTAAGCGAAATTGCCTTAAGTGACAAATCAGAAGGAAAAAGACCGTATCTGACGGTAGATACGGTAATTTCGCTTCTGAAATCACAGTCAATTTACACCACAGTTACGTTAAACCTGTTATATTCAGATAGAAAAACACCTTATCTACAGGTGTTTTCATAAATATGATCCCCCCAAAAATGAATTTATTTAACTTAGGTAAAACAAATGTGGCTCTAATAGCACAGTAAAATTAGCTCAAAAATTGTCCAAACCCAAACATCCAAAAAAAAAAGTTCAACCCCACGCCAAATTGTACTATGCCCTCCTCGTAGTAATTGATAAAAAGTTGCACGACTTGCAGCGTCGGGTTTGGCCGGGAGGGGGGAGGAAAGGGGGGTAAAAAGGTATGTTTAATAGTTTTCGCTAATATCTCGAAAACTATGAGGTTTGGCGCTAACTTTGTTGTATACAATCTCTTTAATCTATTTAAAATTTGGAACAGAACTAGACTTATGCATTTCTGTGCTAAAGTTAAGGATTACGGAGTTATGAAGGGTAAACATATCACATTTTTCTATTTTGCTTGGAACTTTTAAATGAAAATACATGGTCTTAATTACACTTTTCCACCTTAAAACATGATTCCACACATTTTTTTTTCCCATTATATGCCCGAAAATTGTTTTTGGAAGTTGTTTAGGCTAATTTTTTAAAACATAAAATTTAGATTTTTTTGGTTTTTTTACGATTGCAGGAAAACTATTTCGCCTAGAGATTTCATTTTTTGCTTGTCTGAAAGCCAAATAAATTTACTAAAACTTCGTTTCATATAGCTTTTCTCGTAAGTAAACGGTTTTATGCCGATATTGGGCCCGAAACAAGAGCAATATTTAAAATTTCATTTTTTTTTGGAAAAACTGCCAATTTTCGAACAGTCATTTCGAAGCTGCAAATTTAGGCTCACCACCCTAACTGTAATAACAAAAATCTTTCCAAAACGTTTCAAGGAAAATGGAAAATAGTGCTATTTTTACAGCTTCATAACTCCGTAATCGTTAACTTTAACACAAAAATGCATAAGTCCATTTCTGTTCAAAATTTTAAGTAAATTAATTTTGTATATAACAAAGTTAGCGCTAAACCTCATAGTTTTCGAGATATTTGCGAAAAACGATTAAAAATACCTTTTTACCCCCCTTTTCTCCTCCCTCCCGGCCAAACCCGACGCTGCAACTCGTGCAACTTTTTATCACCCACTACGAGGAGGGCATAGAACAATTTGGCGTTGGGTAGAACTTTTTTTTTTTGATGTTTGGGTTTTAGCCTAATTTTACTGTACTATTAAGAAAATAAAATTCTTAATTCATTGATATAAAATAATAAAAAATCGGACGAATAATAAGGGAGTTATAAGCCTTTAAACTTTGAAATAAAGTCGATTAGCTCAAAACTTTTTTGTCCAAAAAACCGGTAGATACGGTTTTTTGGCTTAGCACGGCAGGCTGCGCTAGTGTGGTGCTGGGGTAGGTTAGTGTTGTAGGTCAAATTATTTTATTAGTTAGTCAGTGTTGGTTTTATTGTAAAACATAAATTTAATTAATAGCAATATGTTGAATTAGGTAAAGGAGTGACAGTTTACAGTCTTCATCCTGGTATAGTTAAGACTGAGTTGGGAAGGCATCTAGACGAAACCTACTTTGCAGGAGCCAGGAGGCTGGCTGCTATTGCATTCGCTCCGTTCGCTATAACCCCAGAGCAAGGTGCTCTTACTACTCTTCACTGTGCTCTAGATGAGAAAGCCGGTGAAGAAACTGGACTATATTACAGGTATGAGTTATTTTTGTACTATTTTATTATTTTTTTTTTTTTTAAATCAATAAATATGAATTTAATGTTCTGAAATAAAAGTTCATTCTGATTTGTCTAACTGAGACAGTTGTTTATACTGAAATTTTGTTACAACTATAAGTGAAAGAGAATAAGTAGATAGTTTATTTTAAAACAACAATAGAACGTATTTAAATTTGTTTGAAATTGATTTTGAATTTATTCACCTAAATATTTAAGTAATTAGTGATTTATCGACTAATAGTAATAATTTGGTAAATCTAATTACCGATTATTGGCATTGTCATCGGAAATACATAATCTGTGTACTTACCCAGGAAGTTAGTTAAAATCAATTGCAAGATTTGTACTGGACAAACAAGAAAGCAAGCTAATAAAAACATAGTAAAAAAATAGTCATAAGGTAAGAATTAAGGATTCATCAGAATAGGGAGTCCACATATAAATGTGTCTTAGGGTCATTGAATGCAGAATAGGGACTATTACCATAAAAAAATTTCTTAGGGTAAGGGAGTACCTAATACAAATGTGTTCCTGTGGTCTCGGACTGACTAATTATTATTTCTCTACTTATTTTTTTCTTAATTTTCAGTGATTCTAAAGTAAAGGATGCTTCAACTGCCGGTAGAGATGAACAGTTAGCGGCTAAATTGTGGCAAGAAAGTGCTAAACTTGTCAACTTAAAACCTGATGTAAGTATTTTTATTCTGATTTTATTTATTTTTTAGCTTATTTAAAAAAGTTGTGTAGCTTAAGCTTAGTACTCACCGGGACTTGATGTTGCATGTCTTTGTTGCAAAGCTGAATCGGCTGCTGCAAGCCGCAACATGTACCTTATTGTAGGTCTACATGATACAAGTTTTTTGAGTCTAAGCTTAGTCAAAACCGCGACTTCTCAATGTTGCTCAAACTTGCTCAATGTTGAGCATCTATGTTGCAGGCCTGAATCACAATGAGCCGATTCAGCCCCTCAACAGAGAAGCACACCTTTGAGTCTTGGGTTGGACTAAGCTTTATAGATAAATTTTAATAAACAAATTAAGTCCATAACCTACTCTGGTATTAGGTATTACCTTTCTAAGTAGGTTATTTCTTCTGAGACGTGGAAAAATAACTTATACATAATGTAGAAGCCCTTTAATCAGGGAAGATAGAAGGAATAGAGATGGGTCTGTCTATCACTGTTGTGTGAAGATATAATGTTATAAACAGCTTGGTTTTCCAAAATCTGCATCACAAAGGATTTGAATTCTGACTTTTCGCTTTCACTACTGGAAGCATCTTCAGGGTTGTGGTGCATCGTGACTTTATTTGCATCAAATAAAGTCTATAGCCTTCTCTTATATTGGTCGTTCATCTTGTGTTTGCTTCGAGTCAACATCACGATGCACTGCAACCCTGAAGATGCTTCCAGCAGTGGAAGCGAAACGTCGGACTTCAAATCCTTTGTGACGCGGACATCACCGGAAACCCAAGCTGCTCACTTGTCACCTATCCAATTGGAATAGATTCAATTGGATTAGATTGGTTGTGGATTATTTTGGCAGTACATTTTTCTGTAGTTCTACTCACTATATATTTTCTACTTTTTTAAATTTCTACCAATTTAAACTTGTACAGCTTAATAATAATTTTTTAATTTTAACTATTTTTTTCAGGAAGATGGTGATGAATGAGGAAGTCAAAGTATGAACTAACTTTGACAACCAAAGCTCTCTTGAAGTCAATATTTATTAAGAAAAGGTGCTTGGGCTATTTAAGTTAACTTTAAGCTTTAATCTTCCACTGAGATACTTCTATAAGACTGTTTCTTATTAATCACTTTTATCTTTATATTAATCCTATCAAATTTTCTACTTCCTTTAAGTCACACTGCTTGTGTAAAATTAATTACCATATTGCTTCGAATATTAGACGCACTTTTTCTGCTTTTGCATCGCGAAAATCGGGGTGTGTCTTATATTCGATAAATTTGGAGTGTAACAGAATGAAATAGCATTTCCTTCTGTAAGCAACGTTGCGTGATCTAACAACCTCTATTCTACGACTTTCTCGTTAAAAAATAGTTAAAATCATGTTTTTACTTTTTAATTTTGCCGGGATATTATTGTCGACCTCTTTTTACATTAATATAATTTTCTGGAATTTCAACGAGTTCAATTTCCGATGAGATATTTGGTGGAGGGGGGTTCAATTGAACTTAGGTAACTCTTGTTAAGGTATCGCTATGAAGCTGGTGATAAAAGACAAGTGATTCAATTTGTGGAACGCTATAGTAATCGAGCCGCAGGAAGAGTTTATTAATTGTAAATGTAATGTGCGACGTTGGCACAATGAAAAGCATAAACTTTTTAGTCTTAGCAAGATGTTTCCTTTGAAACCGTCTTATATTCAATAAATTATTTTTTCCCCAGATTTTTGGTTTGAAAATCAGGATGCGTCTTATATTTAGGAGCGTCTTGTATTCGAAGCAATATGGTATTACTTATATTAAATAAGTACCTGCTGCTAGATCACCTTATTCATTATATTTCTATGAATTTATGTATTTTTTTATGTATTTATATATTTTTTAAGAATAGTCTTGTAACCAAATCTATCTATCAGATCTATATCTACCATACATTTTGCTTAAGATATAGTTCTCAATGTAGATCCTCAAGACCAATTATTTGTTTTTTTCTTTGATAGAATCACATATTAAGATGGTCCAATTAGAGGTAAGGCAGTTAGACGGTGATGCATTATTTTTTATTGACATAATGCATATAATAATATTGATTTATTTCTTATTGATATAATGCATATAATAATGCATTATTTTTTTTATTGATCTACCTTTTAACAATATCAATTATTATGACCCACAATTTTATCTTCCTGATTCATTTAGTCACCAACAATTTCTGAAAATTTATTTTAATGGTTGAAGTGATCTAATTTATTTATTTCATATATTTTCATTTATTCGGTATTATCATACTTTTGTTACAATTTTTTTTATAATTTTATACTTTTTTTTATATGTTTGTTTACTATTCCGTCAATTCCGTAAAATATATAATATTATTGAGATATTAATTGTGTTTAATTAATTGTTGTCTAATATTAGTATGATTTAGTCATTAAAAAAATGTTCATTTTTTATATTTTTTATATATATTTTTTTTTAAATTTATAAATATACACATACATATTGTATTTATATTACAAAAAAGAGTATTTTTATTCATAGCGTGTGTTGATATAAATATAAGGGAATGGGGACTAACAATATAAAATTTCTAGATAAAAAGAACTTTTTATATACTACGTTTTCAAAGTTTCTGTTGAATCATATATGAAATGATAAATATATATTTTTTATTGTTATATTATAATGTTAGTGAAAAAAATATTTCCGAATTTAAATCTGGTTGTCACACGTCACTTAATAAATTTATTTGTTTACTTTTCCTTTTTTGCTGTCATTCAATGTTTACCTCTAATAAAAAAACACAAATTTGAAACCCGTCAAAATGAAGATTGCCAAAATAATTGGATGTGACAAAACAAATAAAATAACT
>KZ651126.1:103216-148997 GCA_001010745.2 Gerris buenoi
TGTTAAGAACATCGGTGAGTTCTCTAATTCTAAAATGATCTGTTAAAGAAAAAATTACAAGATAAAAAGAACTTTTTATGTACTACGTTTTTAATTCAATTAATTTATTTTTTGTTTACTTGGTTTACTTATTCTTTTTTGCTGTCATTCAATGTTTACCTCTCAATAAAAAATCTTATATTTGATATCTGTCAAAGGATTGTAAATATTTGGGATATGTCAAAACAAATAAAATAACTTGCGGATTTTTTCCGAACTAACTTTCCATACAGCAAACTTGCTGAAAACTAATTAAATTCTGATGAAAAATGACTAAAAGTATTAAAATAATGCATTGTCATCGTGTTCTGAAAGTTTCAAATGTCTAGCTACTCGGGATGTTAGTTAAAATTCGATTGCAAGATTTGTACCGTACAAACAAACAAGAAACCAAGTTAATAAAAACGTAGTAAAAATTAGACGACACTAAATCTTTAATATCAAAGAATATTAATCAAAGATGTTGCGATATTGTACCAAGTTCCTAGTCACAAAATCAGCTGTGGTCTTAAATCTAGATTGTCCAGTATGTTTTGATAGGTGCTGAGGACTGCAATGCTATTAAGATAGAGTTAATGAAATTAACATAGGTTCTGAGAGTGTTTGACTGTAGTACATTCACAGCACTCACGCCCGAAGATTTATGGTTTGAATACATATTTATTATCTACTTTGGAGAATTAAAAGAAAACAGTAAAGATTATGTAAACCTAGTAGGAAATATATCCATAGGAATTTATAATTTGCCTTTTTGATAATTATAAGCTACTCAATTGTCTCTTTTCAGAGCACCATAAACCTACTCATTATTTTGTAATATTTATTTATACATTTTTTTGAGGGGCTGAACACATTGGGCTACAAATTTAATCAGACATACAGTGTATTTTATTTATCTAAATGGTAAAATGGGTTGTACTTAACAACAATACACACAAAAAAGCTTTATTAGAAAGGTATTTTAAAACTTATTTCGCCAACCAGTATTAACAGCTTATAGATGGAAAGGACATAGTACGATTTATAAAATCTCAAAGAATAAGATGGTTGGGCCATCTAACATCTGGAGTTGAGGATCCCCCAAAAAAATTTGGAAAGGTAGATTGTTCAACGTCCAACCGAAGAAGGTGGGAAGACTATGGATGGACTACTAGATGGATGGATAATGTGGAACAAGATCTAATAGCAACGAACATCCCGGAATGAAGAGCGAAGGCGGCTGATAGAAATGAATGGAGGAAGATTGGCTAGGAGGCCAAAGCTGATAATAGGCTGTAACACCGTATTTGTATGCATGTATCTTATCTACTTTATTTTCAAGTACTTATATTAAAATTGAACAATCTAATACAAAATGGCAAACACCATTTCCGATTTTAAGGAGAAAGAAACAGCTTATATATTGTTATATTCATAACTGATATCAGTGGCGTAGCGTGGTTTGAAGCGCCATGGAGCAGTAGTGACTTCTTTGTTTCTTATTTTTCAATTTTCTTAGAAAAGTAAGGTAGCAGATTTTATTTTTACTTTACATTCCTGTTACTCATAGTTTGAAGGTATTAAAAAACTGTACCTATAGAAGAAATTTTGACTTCAGATTCGGATTCATCAACCTCGAAAGAAAGGAACTCACTGACCGATTTATTATTTTTCAGTATTCTAATAAAATATTAGGGCATATAAATGCAGTACAGTATAATATATAATTACTATTACTAATAGTAGGCTATTTTAATTTTAAATCTAAAATATGGCACAAATGATTATTTTTCAAGATGTCTGCAATTTTTCCCCCCTCAAGATGGATCTTTGCGCCCTGGAGCGACTGCTCCATTCGCTCTCTTAGCGCTACGCCCCTGACTGATATACTTTAATTTTCTTCATGATGCTCAAAGCATAGATGCTTTAAACATCTTCACACAAAACTTTATATTTGACGTAGGTGTAAGAATATGAAGGAACGACATGCAACATAAAGGATATATACTATTTTGACTTTTGTGCCCCGTATCTCGTACCTCCGCCTTCTGGACAGTCATTCAAAGTTGGTGTTAAGCTTCTCTCATGTGCCCCAAGCGATTCATGCAAAAAAAAGTAGTCTCAATTTTTTACTGCACAAATTTACAGATTTACTGAACTTTTAATCAACTTACAAGCAAAGGTTTTTAAAGTTTTTATTTAATAAAAGTACTTACAATTTTGTACATTAAAACAATGTAAAAACACATGCATGTTCTTGTTTAAACATAAAAACAGACATTTTAAAATAAATAACTTCAAAGAAGGTTACTTTATAAAATATTAAAACATTATAATTATTTTCAGTCACTATAACATTCTTACAATTAGTATTGATTTTTGACAATGTGGGAAAATGGGAAAAATGAGGAGGGGAGCCAATCAGAGCACTGCATTTTAAATTCGAGAAGGTCAGTCTAACTAGGCAAATAAAAAAGTCACTGGTTCCACCTCTCTCACAGACATAGTGGCTTTATTTTTTCCTTCATATAAGTTGGCTGACCTGAGTGTCAAAAGTCAAAACAAATTGTAAGAATAGTTTCACAAATAATTAACTCATATTTTACCACAGACAACTTGTTTTCTCCTAAAACACATTTATTTAAAATTAAATTTATTAAAATACTTGTTCAGAGATAATATTTACATGATAACAATTTTAACAGACAGTAAAACAAACATTTATTCAATAAAACCTATTCTGATTCTGTACATACAGACATATTAATACAATAGTTTACAATTAAATTAACATTTCATTGACAAATATATATAATTACTTTTGTAATGAATGAGTTATGTGTATGTGTTGGCCCTACATCCTTGCCTACTGAGATCATTTGATTACACTTGTAAGACATTTATTTGTCAGACGTAAGTTAATTATTTGTGTGTTAGTGTGGGCTGCAGCCAAACCATAACCATTTGTATTCTAAAGATAAAAATAATAAAATTTTACTTAATTTTTTTTTTTGTTTTCTCTAATAATTTGCCCCCTATATGGGGCAAAAGTATAAATATAATAGATTTCAGTTCCTGGGGGCAAAATGGATGGTTGCCCCCAGTACACGAGTGGATGAATACACACTTTCCTTTTACATGGTGCAGAACCCCCAAGTTCCATTTATTTATTTTAAAACGTTTTGATTTTATAACAATATAAGTGATATTTTTTTTTTACCATTTTCCAAAGGGTTATTTTGCTATCTTTGCACCCCTATAGAAAAAAAGTTTCAAGTAAAATTTTATACTTTTCCAATGTAGAATCCAAATATGCTATCAACAATACACACTCCAATTTGAAATTTTTAAGTTGGGTGGCCTGGGGGCAAAGTGGGTGGTTGCCCCTAGTGCGCGATTTGCATGAAAACAAACTTCCCTTTGCATGATAGAGATCCCTCAAGTTAATTTATCTCAAACCATTCAAAAGTTAAGAGGGGGAGGAGACTTTTGGACCACCCTGTTATATACGTATTTAATATCACGTTATTGGATATAAGTTCAAATGAAATAGAATTAACATTGCCAAAAAAATTAACATAGCCTGTTGCTCAACACAGCTCTCACTGTAACTCATTCAGATAGAAGCATCAAGGTAGAAGTTCAGGTAGCCTCAATACTTAGAACCTAAGTGTCCCTGGGCTCTGCCCTTCTTAACACAGGATGTGAGTGTTATGGCCTAATCGTTGGTTAGTTTTTATTGAAAATATCATTGTTAAAGGCTGGGAGATGCCCACTTATCAATTTATAATTCCTTTATCTTCTAAAGAAGCTTAGTAATGTTTTTTTTTTTTTCTTTGGGGATTTTAGTCCCGTTCGACTGCACATTGGGTCATTACAGGACGGGGGTTTTCCGACCACTTTACTCATCTACTCGATGAGATCATTAGTGTGAAACATGTCTGACCCCTCCGGGATTCAAACTCACGTCGGGATTTCAGACCTTGGTTTCAACATTTAGTAATGTTATTCTTATAGTCGTGAAAAAATCATGGTATGAAATTCCCTGTGTATGCTCATATAAGTAGTAATAAAAACAAGAAAATACCCTAAACAGTAATTATTCACAGTATTGTAACAGTCAAGTTGTAGGTCCCACTTCAGAGAGGTGACAAGGGAGCAAGCATCTGCACATCCCAGCCACAGCCATATTTATTTTCTCACAAATAGGTAAAACACAGTTTGGGCGCAACACATAGGCGGGGCAGACAGCATAACAGAGGGGAGGGTCTCTCAGAATATTTAGAAAATATTTAAAATCAAAATCCTTACTAGTGAAACAATAATTATGGGTAATAAGATTACTTAAGGAATAAATAATCCGATAAAAGACATTAATCAACTAGATAAATTTATATTGTAGTCAGCGGTCTCTTAGTAATATGCTACACAAAGGCAAGATTAAAAATGCCGCACATGAAGTGGAGAGTGAGGTAACACTTCGGTAGAGGCACGGCATAATGAGTAGAGCAGTCGACTATTATCTTTAAACCAGCTTTTTAAATAAAGACACCCCTAGACAACACCTATCCATCAGGAGTTGTTTTTAGTTTAGTAGGTGAGCTTAGGGCTCATCGCATTTCGGGTTGGTTCTAAGTTGCACAGTGCGACAGTGTCAATTGATTTTGTATCCTAAAACTCCTATTTGGCTAATTACGCCCTGCTACCACTATAAAAGGTGGAGGGTTTGGTTGAAGTTGTAACAACTTGCGGAGAACCCCATTTTTTAATAGTAATTTAGACAATTTATATCAAATTTTAATCAAATCAATACATTGGAAAGGCCTAATTCCGATAAATACTAGATTTAGGCCTCTTTCACACTTTTCAAGCCACACCACCACAATTCAGTAGGTCTAAGTTAAATGGGACCTTTCGAACGAAGCTTACTTGCTTTCCACCGCCGGCCACACTAGGGCTATACAATTCAATAGCTCCGATCACACGACACTTACTTGCATTCAACTTTTCTTGGACATTTCTCCCTTCTGTCAACCCTTCTTAAACATTTCTTTTTTTAGATTTCACTGCAGTAAACAGTTATAAAAGATATGCAGAATAAAATTTACTTTTTATTAAATCAAATTAAAACTTAGGACTCCATTACAGTCACTCGCAATCGAACATAAGATCATATAAATGGTAGTCTAGCTCTCTGCCACTAAGATAAGGAAGGGGAAGCTATTTCTATTCCGCAAACTTAGTCTAAGCATTGGTAAAAGGAACATGTATACCAAGTTTCAATTGAATCGGTCAAATTTTATTTGAGTTATTGTTACACGCAATACTGACGCACAACATGCTGCCTATTCTGTTGATTGTAAGAAGTACTAATTTTATGGTTTTACTGTATTTTATATTTCATTTTTAAGTTTTTGGTAGTATTCATACTATGGAAAGTTTAAATTAAATTATAATTATTATTAACAACGGGAGACAGACAGAGAAAAATAGAACTAACATTTAAACTTTCCGTAGTATGAATACTACCAAAAACTTAAAAATGAATTATAATTGATTGTACAAGGTACAGGTACTAATCGGGTACTTAATAATTAGAAGCGATGCTTCTCGATTTAGTTCTATTGTGGTAAGTGTCGACTCCTAAGACTTGTGGAAAATTGAAAGCTTACTTCGGGATAAGATATCGTTACTGACAGAGGAAATTATTCTTCAGAGTATTTTATATATCAAAGTTATTTTCCAGAGAAAAATAAAAGTGAAATCGAGAAGAGTGAGACATTAATCGACAACACAACATACTAGTTCAAATTGTGTCTTTCAAAATCTTGATTTTATTTCATTCTATGATGCAATACATTTTGAAACAGCAATAGCAACTGTTTAACTGAAATTCAATAGTTGGATGAAACCAAATCTTTTTCAAACATTTTTCTTGAAAATAAAATAAGCAGGTTTTACTCTTTGACTTTTATTCAGTCGGTATTGAGATAATTTCACCGTTCTGACTTGGGTAAAATTTAGGACACGTAACTCATCACTTATGATTAAAGAGTATACTTACACATATTTATTTACACTTATATACATATATACATATACATTTTTATAAACCTATTAGTTAGTAGATTACAGTATGTACACATGTACAGAGAAGAAGAGTAGGAGAGTTGGGACGGTAGTGGAGGCCTGTGCTTTTTCATTCCTTTCATTCCAAGTCCAGAAAATACTGACCTGTAGCCATTCCCCATGTTAATTATCTAAAAACAAATAATTCATAATTAAAATTTGTCATTTAATTAACAGATACTTTTCTCCGTAGAGATATAGTTAAGTTTTCAAAATAATAAAACAGTGCAGACAGACAGGACTACTAAATCTCACCTCTTCGGTTGTACGAGTTTGTACTTGTGCAAGTGTCTCAATCTAGTGGTTGATCAGGGAGTTTGCTTTTATTTTACTTGGTAGTGGTGCTAGATTCCCCCTTGCCGCCAGGCTTGCTTTCTTTAATACAGTCTATCAAGTAATCTCAAATGGACTAAACCGAGCAGTTAACATTTTAGATATCCCCCCCTCCATCCCCCCAACGATTAGGTTGAGACAGTGGTTATACCTCTATATTTATTTATCATAGCCGATTCAATATGTTTGTATCCTTTGTTCTTTAACGCTACTACTCAACTTTCTTTCAATGTTTTGCCTAATCAATCTGAACATCAGTTTTTCAGACACCATCATTTTTTGAAAAAAAAAAAAAAAAAAAAAAAACTAAAACTGATGAAGTCCAAGTCTTATGACAAAATATTGCTGGAATAAATTACAGATTTGAAGACAGAAAAACAATATGTACTTAATTATTTAACATATTAATAACATAATTATTATCATATTCATTTAAAAAAAACAAAAAAACCCTGAAGAGATGCATGAAACAAAATAATATATACCCTGCACTTACTTTTTCCTTCGAATCCACGGCCGCCACCTAGAAAATATAAAACCGACAACTAAAACATTGATTTCTCAACAATGACAAGCGACAGAGAAAAAAATATGTTTAGATGTTAACTCAATAAAATAACGGGAAATCACAACGTTTAACTGATCTCTGAAATAGTATATTTAATTTAATAATAATTGTCAATAAAACAAATAAGTAGACTTTGAACACATATCTTCCATTTTTTTTTTTTTTTTTTTTTTTTTTAATGATGCGAAAAAAACACTAAATATTAGTAATCCTCTATTATTTATTTGTCCTTTCCCAGAATGTGGTTTGCACCACTGACCCAGTCTGTCGTCAAAGTTTTAATAATGTAATTTATTTATTTTTTTTAAATGTGTATAAGTTACCTTATAGTCCAGGAGATAGCGTGCAAAAAAGTGTCTGACTAACATCAAGCTAGAATTTTGTAAAGAAGTCAATCTTTTAGCGCCTTTTAAGAATATGTGGTCGGCTAAGTTCGTCTGCGGGACATAGCTTGGCAGTAGGCGTTTGAAAAAAACAAACCGGTGGAATGCGGCCATGTCCCACCAATTGGCTAACTGGTGGACAGTATGATTTTCATGATCCTGAGTACAGAATTAGTTAGTAAACCGAAAATCAAGTTGATGTTAGTTTGTCCTTTGACAGGTGACCACGTTGATTTTTCGTAATATTTGAATAACTAACCTATCAAGTGTGAAAATAGCATTGACTTGATTTTTGGTCTACTAACTAATTCTGTTCTCAGGATCATGAAAATCCTACTGTCCACCATAATTGGCGGGACATGGCCTCTCTTCACCATTTTGTTTTTTTCAAATGCCTATTACCAAGCTATGTCCTGCAGATGAACTTAGCCCAACCACATATTCTTAAAAGGCAATAAAAGATTGACTTCTATACAAAATTCTAGCTTGATGTTAGTCAGACACTTTTTTGCACGCTATCTCCTGGACTATTATATGTACTATTGTTTTACTGTATTATTGTGTATACATGCTAAATGGAGTAAATAACAAGATGGGCAATAATAATCAAATATGATAATTTAATTAGGAATTATGATGTAATTTGTAGGTAGACGCATAGTTGGATTGCAACATGAAGAATAGATTGTAAAATTAATATGTTATGAAAGTGGATTGTGCCGTTATTTAAATGCTGTGACATCATTTATATACTGTTATATGCCAGCATGTTATACTAGGATGTAAGTCCAAGTAGTAATGAGAAATAATAAAAAAAAAATCATCCCATAGGCTTGAAGATGACTCAAGAGAAGATAAAATAGTGAATCGTGTAATTGTTAGTTGTTCAAGTACTTACATATTAGGGTTCTTCGGCAGACTTTGGTTGTTCTGCTGAGGTCACAAGTTAATCGACCCATTCCACGAACCTTCTCCATTAAAATCACGCTTGTACAGATATTCTGCAACACCAGACACTCCTAGTATTAGTAACAATATCAAAACATTAAACTACTTTCATCTCAACACACTTGTATGGTACATACACTAAATTAACTCATTATTATTAATAAAACACACACTAAAGAATATAATGCACCCTCTTTGTACTTTTAGTCCAGGAGATAGCGTGTAAAAAAGTGTCTGACTAACATCAAGCTGGAATTTTGTGTATTAATAAATGTTTTGGTGCCTTTTAAGAATATTTGATCTGCTAAGTTCGTCTGCAGGACATAGCTTGGCAATAGGCATTTGAAAAAAACAAACCGGGGGAGAGCGGCCATGTCCCGCCCTTTTTGGTGGACAATGTGATTTTCATGATCCTGAGTACGAACTTAGTAGAATAATAATCGAGTTTTTGGTAGTTTGTCACTTAATATGTTTAGTTAGTCAAATATTGCTCCAAATCAAAGTGTTCCCCTATCAAGGGAAAAACTGCCATCAACTTGATTTTTGGTCTACTAACTAATTTAATACCCATGATCATGAAAATCACATTGTCCACCAAAAAGGGCGGGGTGTGGCCACTCTCAACCGGTTTGTTTTTTTTCAAATGCCTATTGTCAATCTATGTCCCGCAGACGAACTTAGCCGACCACATATTCTTAAAGGCACCAAAACATTTTCTTATACACAAAATTCCAGCTTGATTTTAGTCAGACACTTGTTTGCACGCTATCTCCTCGACTATTTATTCACTGTTACAATAATCTATTAGCACTTCATCCTTAAATACATTTATTTGTATCGCACATTTCGCTCTTTATAGAGCCTCATGCTTCATACTTTTTTAAAATTTGTGAAGCACTTGTAAATGAAATTAATTCATAATAGATAAAACTTATAAGGCAATGTCAGAAATGAAAATAATTCCATTTCCATAACTTATTGGTTATAGAGTCGTACTGTCAATGCAGGAATCTGCATGAATTTCTAACATATTTGCTTCCTTCCCCTATTTATGATAATTATTTTACATAACTTATTTTCTCCAAAAAACAATGCCAAAGTTTCTTTAGCAATGATGTAAATATAACAGAGTCAACAATAATGAGTTAAATTAGTATAAGTTGTGTTTAAATGAAGTAATTTACTAGTATCATTTCAAACTTTCGTACAATGGTTTAATCTTAAATGAACAAATCATTTTTTTAAAAAAACATTATACATAGTAATAAACAAACAGTGATACAAGTATTGGCCATACTGCTAAAAATGATTACAAAAGTTATTTACAAACACATTTTTCTATCCAGAAATTGAGTTTTCAAAGAACAATTGCAATGTTGTCTTTTGTTCTTTTTTGTATAAGCAATTTTGGAATTCATTTTTAGCAGTAAGATCTTAATGCTTAAGTTAGGTATGGTATATACAGCATATGCTTGCACAGTTGTAACTGTATAGAAGCACACAAGTGTAGGTATATTCGATAATTAATCTGGAAGAAAGTAGTACAAAGTTAGTTACAAGAGACTTGTACATTAAATTTAAAGGTAAGATTAGTCTGGATTTAAAAGTTATAATGTCAGGAGGGCAATGTATAGAGATGATTACCCTCATCATCAGGGCCGTCATCATACATATCATCATCATCTGGGCCGTCATCATCATCATCAATATCATCATCGTCGTCGTCATCATTAACCCCATGTTCATGGTCATCGACATCATCATCATCTTCTTCTTCCTCATCATCATCGGCCTCATCATCACTGTCATCAGTGTCATCATCGTCGTCCTCTTCCACATCCTCCTCCTCCGCCGAGTCCTCATCCTCTTCATCATCATTCTCTAGCTCCACCTCCTCATCTGAAGACGATTCTTCCTTCTCCTGAAATACAAAGACAAATTTTTCTTATAATTAATTTACATTACATAGTTTCATCCACATTCAAGCAAATATAAATAAATTGGACGCAGGGCGTGTAAGAACTTTTTGTTACCAAGTAATTCCAAAATAGCAAAATTAAGTCTATTAAGTTTAGGCGTAGATATTAAGTTGAAATTTGGTAGACTAATTTATTTTATATAATGTATAATTAGAACCAATTTCAGCTCAATCAGCAAAATAGTTCTGAAATTATTTAGCGTTAACGTTTCAAAGGTCAATATTTTCAAAATGGTGGCAGATATCAAAACAAAATTATGTTGAAATGTTTGTTTTAGAAAGAGGTATAGTTAGTGCAAATTTCAGAGCAATCTAAAAAAGTTTCAATTTTTATCTTATTTTTGTTGACCAAGTTTCAACTCTCTAGCTTAAAAACTGTGGGAGATGCCATGACACTGACAGACATCCAGCAAACACCACATCGACTTAAACCCCAAAATAGATAATTCCATTCAAATCTAGGTTTTGGATTTTTAGGGTGAAAAGTAAGAAAACAGAGCTAAAAACCAAAAAGAACGCATGCATTTTGATCAAGCTATATAAAATCCTCTTACATTGCCTGAGCAATAATTAGCATAAATGTGTACTGTACTTGTATGGACTGATTACCAAGTTATTTCAATAAATTAAAGTAGGTTTATGTAGCGTAGGTTATAGTTTAATACATTTTTAACTGGCAATTCTATTAATGAAATTCAAACAAAAACAGATGAAGTGAAGAAAAAAAAAAAAAAAAAAAAAATAGTATCCAAAGTGAGGGCGAGTTAAAAGTCCACAGACAGAAGGCCTTGGGTTACTGACCCCTGATATAAAACTTTAAGAAATCGCTGATTATTAGTAAATTCTACAAGGATTTTGGAATTATTTATAACAAATTGGTATTTATATAAAATAAAGAGCAGGTATTTTATACGAGTGAACGTTATGCTAAGAGAGATTTATGTCTTACCAACTTAATTTTCTTCTTCTTTGTTTTGCCGTTCTCTTTCTGAAACAAATCAACAGATCATAGTTTAAAAACAATTTCAAGCAACGGCTACTAAGGCTCAATGCTACAAAAAAATAACTAGGATTTCTAGTAGAAAAATCATCCAATCTTAAAGTGTGTTGAGGTTTTCTAAACAAGAGCAAAAGTTCGGTTTGTAGCCAGTCATCCATTAGTTTATGCATCTAAAGCTTGAACGCCCACACAGTGCCAATATGAGCAAATTGGAAAGGGGATGCTCGTAATATTGTACTGATGTAAGCATTTCAATCAATATTTTTGTAAAGAAAACGATTTAAAGTTATAACTGCCCACCAACCTCTTGTCAATATTATTAAGAAATCAATACTTGATATGAGAGAACGGCTTTAAAACTTGAAAAATATCAAAAAAAAAAAAAAAAAAAAAAAAAAAACTGTGATCTACACTGTCAACTTTACACAGCCGAAGCCGATCAAGTGCATCAAGTGCAATTTTGATAACTAGGGCTAGGATTTGAGCATATTTGCATATTTTTTTCCTGAATAGTACTCATTGAAAGAAGCCTTTTGGTGGTACCTCTCTGGGACCAACAGAATTTAAATTGATCGAGCATATAATTGTATAAAACTTGTTTTCAGAAAAGCATATAAATGCATATTCTTGGGGTTTTTCGTCTAAATACTTTGTTTTTATTAAAATCCTCCCCCCCCCCCCCCCATAAAACGGCTGTTTTCAGAAAAGCATATAAATGCATATTCTTGGGGTTTTTCGTCTAAATACTTTGTTTTTATTAAAATCCTAGTCAAAGTCTCCCCCCATTCGGGCCTTACCCCCATTCGTCTTCATGACTTTGAATGAAGGACGTGATTTCATGCTTGACTTTCATAAAAGCCTGCATGAGCGTCATTTCTGAGGTCAGCAATGTCAGACGATTTTTCAAACTACTCTGCACAAGATGCAGCATAAGTATTTGTAATTGACGTTGAAAGATTTTATTGGCCGATTTAAGAAAATTACTTAAATGTGAAAATATAGAAAAAATCTTGATGTACAGACCAATACGAATCTACTTCATTGAATCGACTAATACTGAACATTTTGTAATTAAACTGTAACTTTTACATAAAACTTCTCATACATATACTTGAAACTTGTGGATATAGCAGGGCATACATACAATTTGAAAATAATACTCGTATATGAAGATAAGTTGTAGATTTTTTCGTTTCACTGTCCCCTATAATTTTTAACAGCGTTTTTCGAACATATTCTGCATATTATGAGTTTTTTCGAGCATATAATGGGGTTTTCGAGCATATCTACCAAGCATAAAACATGTGGTTTTCGAGCATATCTGGAGATTTTATTGAGCATATCGATCCGAGCCCTATTATAACATTGTTTGAGTTAATCCGGACAGAGAATTAAATCTTAACTTAAGATTGAATAACTAAAGAGTAATTTTCCGATTTTCCACTTCAAAATATAAGGAGTTTCTGGTGGAAACCAAGAAAGAATCGGGGCAAAGAAAAATAATCTCCTTAATAGTGTTTAAAGAAAATATGTGTACCTGGAAATCAAACACTACGGGCATATTAGAAGATGTGGCCGCTAATGCACCAACAGATTAGTATTTAAAATAGATGTTCCTCATACTTAAAAATATTTATTTTTCAACATGATTTTTTAAAAATAAATATGACTGTAATATGTTAGCACCAGGATAAACTGGTCCCGGGTGCTTCGACGAAGGCGATAAATTAGTTAAATAGTTTTAATAACTAACAAGCAGTGCGTCCATAACGTTACCTTTTCTTTCTCAGCCTTCAGCCGGTCTCTCTTAGCCTTTAGTTTCGCTCCTACAGTCAGCTTCTCACCAGGCTGTCAAACAAATACAAATCTCTCATTAACAATTTATCTTAGACATTGTAAATGCGTATTTTAAATTTGATGTTCATAACATCAACAGTGCGGTTTTCTGTAATTATTGAGATGAGGAAAGTTATATACAGATGATAATAAAGACAACAAATAAAAATACACCCGCTAAACATGGAGTACTAGGAGAGATATAAACTTGATAATAATTTATTATAAAATTCTACATACATAAAAACTACCAGGGGAATAGTACTATACATTTTATAATTTAAACTAACATATAACCGATTTCATTCATTCGGTGTGTATATTTAGTATTTATCGTAACATAAAGGAAGAATTACATGAATAGGGACGACCTCAGCAACAATATATTTTAGTAGCGTAAGAACAACATGAAGCTTACATGAATAGGGACGATCTCAGCAACAATATATTTTAGTAGCATAAGAACAACATGAAGCATATTTCGTACATTCAACAAACTATGCATCCTGTCTGTGTTTTTAAATTTTTTAAAAAAATTCTATTATCACCTATTTCATGAGACAAACAAAATTTTTCAAATAAAAAAACGTTTCTATTGATATCTTATGTTCTAAAGTAATAATTTTGATAGAACTTCATATACACCGTCTACAATTCATATACATATTAAGTACAATTCAAACAAGCATGTAGAATTTTAACTTGATACAAGCAGAAGTTTATGTGTAGTAAAGTGATAGATTTTATAATAGTTGAAATGGAGATTGCTCGGGGCATGTAAGTTACGGAAAAGTTGAAAAGCACCGTGTTCCCCCCCTGCAAGGCTTTCTATTACAATCACCCTCTTCAACTGTCAACTATTTGATTTTGATATTAAATATTCATTGTATTACACTCACTTCAATAAAAGAGCCACACGATGCCTAACAAGCAATGATTTCAGTTTGAGAATGACCTAAGGAGGGATAAAAATAATGTACAGGATTATCCTTTTAATACATTTAACATGCTGTTACACAAGAATTCAGACTTAACTAACAAACAAAACCTTAAAGTGGTGGATTAAGTTGTGGTATAGAGTTGTGTTAAGCCAGAATACAAGTAATTATTTTAAGCCTTGTTCACACAATGACACTAAATGTTGCAACATTCAATGCAGTGACATTAGTGTTGTCTTATGAACAGTAGATGTCATGGCACTAAACGCACTATTACTAAGACACTGAGTGTCAAGCAGTGTCACGGCATTAAATGTCGCGACATTAGTGTCATCGTGTGAACGAGGCTTTATAAGAACTTGAACAAGAGAGAAGCCGCTCACTTATTCTTATTTAAGTACTTCAACTAAAAATTGGCACAACAATATTGTAAAGTGTTTTAATTAGATTACCTTGGCCTCTATCTCAGGTGGAGGAGGTTTCTCTCCCTTGGGTCCGACAGGCCCCTTGTGTCTTCTGAACCTCAGGATGATGGATCTCGATGCTATGACGGTGTTCACTGAAGATTTGAATGCTTCCAGCGCATCACTTGCTGCAGCGTACCTCACAAACGCATACCTACAAACATGTTCACTACCATTACAAGACAAACAGATAATAGACAGGTAGCACCAACAACTTGTTCCAACCTAGCAATTAGGCCCTTATAGGTCCTATTTTACCATTTATTCTTGTACTATTCCCCTGGCCAATTCCACAGCCACTTGACACATAATACTGTACAACGTACCACCGAAGAGATTATGGAATCATTAGAGAGCCATGTAAATAAGAGCATTGTGGCGAAGGATTGAACCCACATCCTCATGCCACCTTCATTTGTTGATAGCTGAGTAGACAATACAAATTATTTTAGCCCCACTGCCATGCCAGCTCCCTGTTTATAATCATAAAATCTTCTTTACGATTAAAATTATAGTAGAAGCTCACAATAGCGTACCCTATAGTACTAAAATAAAAAGAAGAAATTTATACCTTTATTTCCAAGCAAGACAAATCATTATCTGAAATCAACACTATGGCCATTTGACACCATCAACTGCCAAGTCTTTCTTTGAAATTCAACGATTTGCTATCAGTTCAGTATTGGTCAAATATCGCTTATTAAACCTATGTTTAAGGTTATCTATTATTTGATGTATAATAAACAGTTGTAATAACTGTCTACTGTACTTTCATAAACTTAGGTTTTTGCATTATTATTTGGAACAATTATTTATTACAGAATGTACTTTGGTAATAACAGACAACCCTTAGCCCCTTAAAGTCGATTTGACCAACTAGAGGTCGACCAAGAAGTCATGAACACGGTAGAAACTGAAAGCTTAGCTTCGTTTAAAGTCAGAACTTCCGAGTATTGCCGAAGTCAGTATAGTCGGGTGCTTAGACAATACCCATTTCTAGTTTGTATGACATGCGCAGTTATGTCAAATCTCACGAATAACAACAAGAAGGTTTCCAATCTGTTAGGTTTCCTATTTTGTTTGTTTTTATACTGTAGGAGTTATAGTCACAACTGTCCTAAACGATTTTCCTACGATCCAAAAATCCACGGGATGATGCAAATACTAAGGACGCTACAAATAACGGGGTTGGAAATCAAAAGTAACAAATCATACTCAGAAACAAAGAGGAATAATCAATAAATAATAATAAAGATATTATCGTATAATAGAAGTGATTTCTTATCAGGTACAGTGTTGCCTGTAGCAAAAAATATAGAAGTTATGAAAAATAAAATTATTTATAAACAAATCACAACACTGTGTTTTTTGACAGTGGTCTATTTTATTAAAAACTGACTGTACATGACGACACTAGCGCACTCCTCAGATTTCCATGACTTCTTGGTCGACCTCTAGTAACAACTATTTATTACATTTAAAAAATCAACAAATTCATGTGGCGAATACATTAGAAAATGTTATAGTAAATATTTCATAGGAATGAATTAAAAATATTAAAAACATTTCCTAATACAAATCAAACTCAATTGATTTGGAGTTAGAAGAAACACTAAAGAAAAAAAATAGGGTAAAGTGTTGAATGGTAACCTGGTATATTTGAGTTTCTGTGCGTAGCCGATGTCTATTCTTGTAGCTGTGGGAAATTTCTCCTTCACTTCGACTGTGCTGATGTTTGTCGGCAAGTTACCAACATAAAGTCTAAAACACAATAATAAAAAATCAATTGTCTTTTAATTAATATTACTGCAATTGCACTGTGCAAAAGCAACATTTCAAATATAATACCAAGTAATTAACCGTAGCAGTATAAATATATATCTGTTCAATAGTACGTACGTAAAGGGATCGATGGACTCCGGCGCTACAGGTTCATCGTTCTTTGCAACTTTTCTTTCAGCCTTTAGGAAACCTCCCCCGAACTTGATCTGGTTCAACTCCTCTATGACTTTATCTACATCGATATCCTTGGCTATCATCACAAAGCAGTACCTACACACACGACCCAGCAAAGTGATAATATCAAATTTCGCATCTCTATTTTACTGTACGTATGAGTCATAAACATAAAGGAAAATGTCAGAGCACTACAAGTAGTTATACTAAGGGGCTGTAAAGGAGAGGACTTTGTTAAGTTAGTGAGCTACCTACAAGTGACGATATAAAACTATACATTCAAGCCTTAACTTTTAAAATCCGTTGCGAGTGTTAAAATCCTGAAAGTTAAGACGCTAAATTAAATGTACAGTGAAAGGGGGGAAACACGAGTTTGTAGGGTTGTATGAGATGTTAATAATTACATACAATAACATCATTATTAGAGAGGCACGGTTGATTCATGCAGGGGAACTTAAAAAGATACGTCTCTAGACAAAAACTGTGGCCGCAGTAGCGGTCCTAGTTATTTTTTTGTTTTGTTCGATTTAATTGTTTTGACGGATTGGTAAAAGGAGTTTTCTATTTTGGATATTATGTCAAGGAAAATTCAGTTGCTGTGTGAAATTACGAGAGGAAAACTTCTTTTACGGATTAAAGGTTTCTAGGTTTAAAGGTTTAGGTCAAGGTTTAAAGGGTTTTTAGATTTCAGGTTACAGTTTAAAGGTTCGGAGGTTGTAAGGTTTAGAGTCAATATTGATTGTTAACGTTTAGCCGTACATAGTACGAGTTGTACAAATAAAACTAAGTATAAAACCAGTAAATCTTTTTCTTTATTAAGATCGCACGGCAGCCACAAAAACATTCAAAGTTAGCAGAATAAATTAATAGATGTACAATGCAAGACAAAATGTAAGAACAAAAGCAAAACTAAAATGTATTTCTGAGAGTTATTACTTTCCTTTCTACAAAAACACACGAGGATGACTGATTACTCACAGCACTAAAAAGGCTTCTTTGTTTTTACAAAAAATGTTCTCAGAATTCAAGTAACCCTAAATTTGGAATATATCTTGTAACTTGAAGGAATACAATTTTTGAAAAACCAAATGTTTTGCATTTTTTTTTGATAATACAGAGTTACATATTAATTAATTATTTGAGTTATGTATTAAGTTTTGACAGGTTTTATTGATAAAATCAGCCTTTGCTGTTATGTAAAGCCAGGTTTATACGGGTCGAGTGCACTCTACTTCCCACTATACCAATTTTGATTTTGAGTGTTGTCACATAAGCTAGTAGTAAGTATAGTACGCTGAGTGAAAGCTGTTTGTTTACAGTTCGAAATGGTTATTAAATAGAAACTAAACTCTACTTGCTACTTGCTAGCAAGACCTTTACACGGGTAGAGTGGGAGCTGTGGAGGGGGAAGTAGAGTAGAGTCCACTTTACTGCATGCGGTATAGTACTCTACTTTACCGGCTTCTAGCTACTCTACTCTACGGAGCGTTTTTTAAGGTTTCTACAGGTAGAGTTACTCTACTCTCTATACCCGTGTAAACCCGGCTTAACTAAAACTAAAAAGTTAAATAATCTGTAGATGGTAAAACTGTCAGTCAGCTCTAGAGGAATTTCTGTTTATCTGAATGAGAGTGTACCTGGGTCCGCAGGGAGACTGGAAGTGTACATTCTCGATAGCGCTGTGAAAGCCCTGTACGATTTCCTTGGAGAGATCGGGGTCGGGGAAACGGATTACGATAGCGTTGGCTCCGACACTCTTCTGACACTCTAACTCCACCTCGAGAGCCTTCTCAGCTGCCTCTCTGTTCCACGGCCGCACGTTCCCGTTCACTGCTTTCTTTCTCTTTTTCCTATCGCCCTAGATGTACAAACACATGCAGTTTTAGTCTCACAACTTTCAAACGCATGACAGAAAAAAATGATAATAGTAGTAGCGGTAACATCCAGGTTCTTGAGAAAAATTTACCTGATATGTAGCAAGGGAATAATTGTACTAATAATGACTGTAAGGAATCTCTCAGTTCATGGGGTAAATCCAAGATCACAATACAGTTAGCCAATTACATTCTTAATTGATAGTAAAATTAGTAAGAGATAATCATATTTTGCGATTTTAATGGAAGAGTGGGTAAATGTACAGATTACAGGCAAAAATTCATAAAATGATGAAAGGAAAAGACTGATGGAATTCTGTGAAATAGTGATAAATGAATTTATCCAGCACAGACATTCACATATATATTCAGACCAAACCCAGTAAGGCCTTAGAGCGATTATAGAGTATGTCTTAGTAACGAAGTCAAAATATGTATTTTTGTTTAGGATGTTGCATTTCCCATAATGGCTAAAAATGAGTTAAAGATTTTGGACTCGACAAGAAGCAATGAGGAGCAGATGGTTAATGATTCACAATTTAGGATCCACCTTCAACTAGAACAGATTGTTAAACTGCTATATAACAAATTGTCTTGTGCAACAATTGGACATGGCAAAGGAAGAAAGGGATGCAACAGACATATATGTTGAAATATTGTGTCCATCAGGCAGCAGCTGAGGGTTTCGTCCCCAATCTGCGTGTTCAACCTTTGACAAATTTCCGAGGGTTTCACTCCTTCACAGGCAAGAAATTTTATAATAATGCGTTGTGCAATAAAAGGGGGCACCTGTTGCTGAGACATCACGAGCGCTACTGGTGAACAGTCGTAAGTGGGGGAGACGACCCCCTCTGGCCCCTTCTAGTGACCACCCCACATAAACAGCCTAGAAGCGATGTCCTGCCCCCATCATTGGTGCTCAGAGATCATAGTCCCATTTATATTTGATCCACCCTAGTATTTATAGTGCCCATCAAATGGCAGAGAATTTGTAGATATATTGCAAGAAATTGACAAGGCCTATCTATGTGGACTTGAAAAGGCATACGACTCAGTACCAATCATGTTTTTGTGGACTACATTGGAAAGAGCAGGAATGGGGAAGGTACCACTGGCCAGCTGTCTATACTGCTCATTAAAATGAATTTTAAACTCATTGCCTGTAGTAAGCAAACAGATGTTATCTAAGAAGAGAAATAAGTATCACACTCACAGTGGGGTCCCCTTCTGTAGTGGAAGTCGGCATGGGCTGAGGTGCAGAACTCCAAGGGCCAACTCCAGCAGTTGCTGCAGCCGCCGCTGCCATGTAGGCTTCTGCAGACTGGGCCGGGGCTGGGCCTGGTACCACAGGAGGAGGTACGCCAGGAGGTGGTGGCAGATAGGGCGGGGGCAACATCCTAGGGGGTGCTGGCATACCTGACCAACCAGGAGGCATGCCCTTCCTCTGAAATACACAACATTTAATTACATTAGCCACAGGTTTCACAGTTCTCAATTCTTGTTGAGCTTGACAAGCATTAGAGAAATAACAGTTAATATTATAAATAAGCATACAGCTACCATAACTCAAGTTCAACAAGCCTGTAGAGTGTTTGTCATAGTAAGATACAAAATAGGGATATTTACATGAGCGAAGTGAGGCGGGGGATGGTGCATGGGGTAGACTCGAGGCCTGAAGAAGCCCCCGGGCCGCATGTACGGCATGCCTCTATGTGGGTAGAATCCAGCTCTCATACCTCCTCTCCTCCACCACTGGTTGGGATCGAGAGGACGAGGTAGGATGCCTCCCGCTGCTGCAGAAGTACTCGCAGTACTGTTACTGCTGCCTGAGGCAGCATTACTGTTGCTGCCACCGGCTGCAGTTTCCATCACCTAACCAACACTTTACACACCGGTAACTGTAATCAAACCAAACTTTCAAACATTATTAAATAGCCAACATTAGAAACCACGGGGATCTGGACTTTTGACAGACCTGAATTGTGACAAAAAATACCTCTGGAGCCCCCCTCCTCATATTTTACACCCCCCCCCCCTTCCAATTTTATTAATAGATATAAACATTTATTGAAAGTGGGTATTCTTTTGTCTGCGCCTTAATCACTCCCTAAGAGTTGGCAAGTTATTCTTGTTGTTTGCTTTATTAAACAGTCGTTTAACTGGCTTCGGAAGTTTCTGTGTCAAGGGAGTCCTCCAGAGAACTGAAATTTTCTTAGGACAAATGATCAGATCTCAGCTTGCTTCATAAGCTGTACTTACAGATTAGTAAAACTGGGGATTAAAAAGAGGAACTCAAATTTCAAGGTCACATTGAACAAAGTTGAAAAGGTACAAAACAAAATATATTTTTGTGCCCAGAGAGTCCTCCTCTTTCATTTAACACCTTACATGATGCATTTCATTAAAAAAATGCCAACCTCTAGATTTTTACAGATGATTTTTTAGGGCTTCCTTACATTTTTTCTGTGTTTAGGTTATTACACATAACTTAACTGAAGAAGTTTCAATATCTTATGTTGGGTACATTCAGAGAAGAGGCGCTGTAGTCACATATGTGATACTACATTATATGTTTAGAGTGCGTTACAGAAAGGCAAGTGAAGGAATGTATAAGGGTCCTCATTTTTGCCTACAGACCCTAATTAATTAATTAATATATGCTATAAATTAATTTTAAGTAAAAGATAATTAAATTTACAGTCAGACAGCAATCAGAGCACTGACATCACCCAAATGCATCTCCAAATTAGTCTTAGAATGTAAACAAACACTAGAGATTTCTGAAACCAACATGGTACAGCTTCGGGTTCCAGGACGCAAAGGAATTGAGGGCAGATCATCTAGTGAGACAGGGCTTGGCTCCAGAACCCATTGTGGGCATCTCTAGTTGCATCATAAAGACGACGCTGAAAAACTCCCTCCTCAAAGAATTTCAGGAAACCTGGGATAAGTCACCCAGAATGAGAGAATCCAAATTATTTATAAATAGACCCTCTTTTCAAGACTCACGAATAGCATACAGAGTCTAAGAATTCATGCCACACAGTGATGGGTTTCTTAACAGGTCACTGCAGACTAAGCAGGCACCTACAGCTACTTGTACTGGCAAATGAATCAATCTGTAGACTGTGCAGGGAGGATGAAGAAACACCCTTACATCTAATTAGCCGCTGCCCCGGGCTGCTAAATCACAAATGGCTTACCTTCGGTGAGGCAACCTTTCCGATAAGGAGATTAAATGAAATATCCATCAACAAGGTGTTAGCATTCTATCAAAGCATCAGACTGTTGAAGGAGTAAAGGGTGCACAGAATAATAAAGGGAGCAGTTTTGTTCAAAGGACCCACAAAAGGGTCTATGTCTTCGGGATTAGGTTCCCCCGGGGTTTTTTTTTTTTTTTTTTTTTTAAAAAAAAGATGGAAAGACCAGTTGGAGGACGACCTCAGAAGTTTAGGAATCAGAAGATGGAGGATAGTGGCCCAGGACAGAGAACTCTGGAGCCGGAATGTGTTGCAGGCCCAGGCTGTTCGAGAGTTGTAGCACCAGGGATGTATGTGACGGCCATCTTGCAGAACTCATTTTTCCATCCTTTCCCAGAAGGATTTAACTGATTTCGAACCGACAAAAGTCAAAATCCTTTAAATCTGCAAAAGTTCTTGGTTGTTCAAGGTACACCCATTTCTTTTAAATATCCCTACAAAAAACAAATTGCAAGAGGGTAAGTCAGGAGAGAGAAAATATCACCACACAACTCTTTTTCTATCTTTTTAAAGAAGTGGTCTAGCTTGTTCAATCCTGGTGTTCTCCTCTTCTTCTTTTTTTTTTTTAGAGCGTTTGGGCATGGGGGTATCAGAAGTATCTGATTCTAAGTCAATGGACTCTCTGTCAGATGGATTTGGCCCCTTTTACTATGAGGCATTCTCAAAGTCATCCTTCTGTATTTATTGCTATGCCCCTGTATTTTTTGTTTTCGCAACAACAGTCTGTTGCTGCTGAATGTAGCTGTCTTGATTAGGTTGTTCTTCTTCAATATCCTTGCTTTATTAAATAGTTCAGCAAAGGTTGGTGAAATATTTTCAGCTAAGGGAATTGGTAGAGTAGCATTTGTACCTGTAAGTTTTTCGGTAGACAGTTCATATTTTTGGCTTCGAAGGTTTTCAAAAAATGTATAAAATTATATTATAAAGCTATAAAATGTATAGCTATAAAATGCTTGAAGCCTCTAATAATTAGCTTGTTATTGTCGACGGTGTTGCGCTCAAGGGCTAATCTGCAACTATTATCACGTTTGTTTTTTTATTTATAATTAATAAAATAAATGTTGGATTGAATTTATATCTCACTCACACAGTGTCAACTCTGTATTGAGGGTTTAGTGGGAGTTTGTTTATGTTTTTGTTTAGATCTGTCAGTGTGACATGTATCTCTGTTCTCCTGTTATATATGTGTGTATTAAATTCGTGTATTCGATTAAGTTATATCGTACGTGTTATGTGTATTCTTGTAGTTAGAAGGTCCATTATAACTAACAGGTTATGGAGCCCAGTAACTTTTAGTTCGGTAACGGTTAATTGATCGGAAATTCGAAGTCGTAGTGAATATTNCTGACTGGGCATCATGTTCAGTAGACAGGCGATCCTACACTGGATATTGTTTTAAATATGCTGGAGCGGCTGTTAGTTGGGAGTCGAGAAAGCAGAAAACCGTCGCGTTGTCAACCGCGGAATCTGAGTACATGGCTTTGACGGAGGCAGCCAAAGAGGCACTTCATGTCAAGCAGTTATTTTGTGATATCGGACCTCAAATTGGATCTATCAAAATTTTCAATGATAATCAGGCGGCTCAGCATCTAGTGACCAATCCAGTAATAAGTTCAAGATCTAAGCATATAGATATTAAAGCACATTTCATACGTGAAGTTGCGGCTAAGGGTGATATCAAAGTTTCTTATGTACCTACAGAGGAGATGGAAGCTGATATCTTCACCAAGTCTCTACCTCAAGAGAAGCATTGCAGTTTTACAAGCAACTTGGGGCTGTGCTGAATACAGTGTTGAGCTATGTTCGTGAGGGGGAGTGTTGGATTGAATTTATATCTCACTCACACAGTGTCAACTCTGTATTCAGGGTTTAGTGGGAGTTTGTTTATGTTTTTGTTTAGATCTGTCAGTGTGACATGTATCTCTGTTCTCCTGTTATATATGTGTGTATTAAATTCGTGTATTCGATTAAGTTATATCGTACGTGTTATGTGTATTCTTGTAGTTAGAAGGTCCATTATAACTAACAATAAATTTGGTTTTTTGACTTATTTATTAAGTATCCAAATATGTTTTAAATGAATAAAAATATAAATAAGTCATTCAAATATTAATTTGGTCATTACAGCTTTTCAGGTTTTAGAATTCAAATACAAAATGCAGATTGGCCCTTTTGGTGCAACACCATTGATATAAGAAGGACAAATATTACTTTGGATAAATTAAGTTGTAATTACTCGGGTGAATTATCAGCAGTGAAATAAAACAGACATGGCTCGGTGGTTTAATCGTAAAATAATAATGTGGATAGGGAGCACAGAGAGGGGAACATTTTACTAGCCAGACAAGATGAAGGAGAAATCAGGCATAAACTAAGAAAACAAGGTGGAAAACATAAAGACATGATGGCAGTGTTACAATATTGCATGAACATTCACTAGAACAATGGAGTTTCCACAAAGTTAGAGAGGGTAGGTTTTTGGACAGATGAAGATCACATTATTCTCACAAGAAATCCTCGCTATGTTAGTCTTTTTTCCAATGTATGATAGCGACTTGTCATAAAAGAGGACTAGTTCGATAACCAAACAACGTCTTCTTCCAAAATTAAGTGAATTTGAAACAATTTTACCACTTTTGGCTGTTTTAATGCACCCTTCATCCGATAATTTCTTTGAAGACGTTGTTTGGATGATGAACTAGACTCCTTTTATGATGACACCAAGTTAGTACAATAAATCGTACCCAAGACGAATAAATATTGATGTGATTAAATAAATATTGATGATGTGCAGACTGGACCGAGGAGACTGATACTGATGTTTCTCTCCTACCTCCGATAAAGGCTACAAGTAGTCTCTTTAAAAATCTATATTGCTACAAAAACTAAACTGTTTAACATCGATCAAGGCATGTACTGCAAATTGTATAATATAAGATCACAAATAAATGTTATATTAAATACAATTAAAATAAACAGGTGGCAAAAAAAAATGTAAAATGGAAGCACTCACCAGACCGACAAGCGTAGACACTTACGGAAGATTCATGGACTGCAATAATTGCCCGTTGAAACAAACTGCACCCTGATAATTGGAATTTCCCGGCTCATTTATAAACAAATCGATGGTAGCCGAATCTCGCTGATTTTCATAAACATAACTCGAGTAACGAAAGCCCCGATAATAGGGAAAGACATTTGTCGAAAACGGAAAACCGAAATCCGTCCTATTGATTCTTATTGGCCTGGCCCTAGCAGATTTGTAAACAATGCTGGAAAACCAGATGTGGGGCGAAAGAGCGGTTGCCGACCGTTCGCTTCCCGAACACAGTTTCCAGCTGCCACCTCCCTCCTTTTTCCTTTCTACTTTCTACCGCTAAATTTGAATATCGACTCCGGACTCGAGGCACTTGTTAAACGGTTTATTTATTATTATTTAACTGTTTTTTAATCACTATTAAATAAATATATAATGGGGAAGGATAAATTTGTTGTACTTTTCGGTAGTGAGACGGGCACAGCTGAGGACGTGGCCCAGAGAATATGGAGAGAAATAAAAATGTAAGTCAGACATCCTTACACAATTTATTTATTTTTATTTTATTTTATTATATAAAATCTGTAGTTAAGCCTAGCAGGGAAGTTTCTTCGATATTTGGTTAATATTAAAATTAAATAAATAAAAGATTATGTAGAATAAAAAGTAAAATCTTCATTTATATAAAGAATAGTGCTAGAGAAATTAACCATAAGTTTTAATTCTTTATAAAGTAATCTTTACTCATCAGGAAGTTGGTTGTATAGCTTAATTCCGATCAGTTCTGAATTTTTCCTGATCCTGTCCAGTATTCAGGGCTAATTCAGATTGTACGTGACCCAGAAATTTTTTTCGAGTTGGACCTCTACCTGGTTTATATACAGGAGGGTTGTTTTTCTTCAGAAAATGAGCGGAGCACCGTGAATCGGTGCGGTTCGCGGTGTGGTTTTTAATTTAATATGCAGGATTGTATCACCTAACCTCCAAGTGGGTCACGTATAATCCGAATTTACCCTCGTATTGTAATAATGAATATTTAAGTATTTTGTTTGAACTGATGAGTGATCAATAAAAATGGTACGGAGGACAAATTGTGCAAATTTCCTGGAAGATAGGTTTACAGGTGTTTAAAGGGTGAGTTTTACATCACTTACAAATCCTGGCTGATCAGTGCATATGCTAACAACATCGTTATAATGGCTAGAAACAAGAATAGAATGGGAGAGATATTGGCAGTGATTGAAGAAATGGCTAAACAAATGAGGCTTAGTATCAACCAGGATAGAACAATATGCATGTAGCTGACTCTGCAGCTGAAGGAAGATGCAGACTACTTTAAAATATATATCAATTGGTAATTATAATTTTGAAGAGGTTGACAGTTTTACCTATTTAGGGTCAGAAAAGTGACTGCGTGTTTCAATGTGTTTAGGTTGGGTATGAGTGGTGCGGTGGTGGCTATGGACGACTACCAGGTTACGCAGCTCCCCTACGAGACTCTGGCTATATTTGTCTGCTCCACTACGGGCCAGGGTGATCAACCCGCCAATATGAAGAACTTCTGGAGATTCCTCCTCAGGAAGAACCTGCCTCTTAACTCTCTTGAGAACCTCACGTACGTATCTCATCTCCGACCCTAACAAAATAACACTTTGTTTCTTCTATTAATTCTAAAAATAGTTCATTGACATGCGCAGTATCAGCATTGTTTGCTTGACTAGTTTCTTTATTTGTTGCTAGGTTTGCAGTACTGGGCCTCGGAGACTCGAGTTATGCTAAGTTCAACCATGCTGGTAATTTTGTTCAAGAAATCTTATTCTATTTTTTTAATATCCTTATGTTGGAAATTTATTTTTAATAGAAATTTTAGCTATTGAAAAAGCTGGTTAGTAGAGTAGATTGGGGGGCCCGCACTTCGCTGGAGCATGGAGCAGTCCCCATATCTACTTGAAAGGCCCCTTTCAAGCTCATTCTTTCCCTATGAAATAATTTAAGTAATAAAGCTCAAAATGACGTTAATTTGTTTAAAACAATTCCGCCTCATTTTCATTACATGTTCTATGAATGTTTCTACATTCTTAACTAACGCTTTAAAATATTTTGCCCTTCTCAACATGCAGATTGCCTCTTGATTTTGGATAAGTAGAAGTATTTACATGACTCTTAAATAATCCAAATTACAATTATCAATAACTACGGGAGACATACAGAGAAAAATTTAAAAAGTCACTTAAAATGACTCTTAAGTGATAGCACTCTATCTCAACGTCTATATATAACTATTCAACTTATTTTTTGTCCGATACACTTGATCTACAATCTAAATTTAAATTGGTTTTCGACAACTTATCTGGTCAACTTGTTTCTTTTGGTGTAGGCCCCTTTCAGCAGTGCCCTTATCTTGTCACTCTATCTTTGAGCAACGTAAGGACTGCATCATGTAGAGTTTCTTTGTCATTTTATAAACTTTACTTTTTAATTTTTTTGCCTCACTTTTGATCTAACTATTTTATTTAAACAACTATTTCTTGTACAAAAATATTTTACTTTGATTAAACTAAATAGTTTAAGTGCACTTTTGACTAAACTAAATAGTCTTGGCACTTCTTTAGATTGTTACTCCCCCTATAAAAATGCCAGAGGGGAATAACAATCTAAAGAAGGTGTATAGAATGTTCTTTAGACTGTTTCTCCCCTATAAAAACACAAGTGTGATATTCCTTTGTCCTAAAGTACATTAGACTAAGCATCCCTTTGTCTTAATATTATTTAGTCAGAGTCATTTATAATACAGTAGAACCTCGCTTACACGACCCTCAATAACACGACAACCTCAATTGCAAGTGAAATTTTCAAATCCTCTTGAGGTTGCCATTACACATAATGTTAAATTAACCTCTATAACTTGACTATTATTATCCAAACAACCTCAATAACACAGATTTTTTCCAATTCACAACGTAACTCAGAACCTCTATAACAAGCCGATTTGAGGAGTCAACCTTTATAACGCGACTCTATACAGGAGTGGGTTGACCTTGAACAAGTCCAGACTTTAAACCCCGCCCATTAACATCGATAACACGATTCGTAGCCAAAATTACCTTGATAGCACGACCCTCAAAAAGAGCACCTCAATAACAAGACTGTTTCCCTTATCCCCTTGAGACACTTGTGATCGAGGTTCTTCTGTATAACAAAACATAGGAGAAAAACAATCTAAAGCAGTATCATAGTCTTAAGTGATAAGACGGTCTGTAGGTGAAAAGAAGAAATTGAAGTTGATAACTGAAATGGTATTTGGACCAGTTCAGCAAAATGGTAATTGGAGAATAAGATCAAACCAGGAGTTGCGGAATCTGTATCCTGAACCAGACTTAGTATCCGTTGTGAAGGCTGGAAGAATTCGCTGGCTGGGACATGTAGCGCGTATGAGAGAAAATAGAGTCCCAAAAATAATGATGGATGGACGGCCAGGAGGAAGAAGATTAAGGGGGCGGCCCAGACTTAGGTGGCAGGAGGACGTCCAAGACGATCTGAGGAGGCTTGGCGTTCGCTCTTGGAGAAGGCTCGCGAAGGACAGGGAAGATTGGAGAGGAGTTGTATCGGCGGCCCTAGCCCTCCATGGGCTGTAGCGCCGTGGATGTATGTATGTATGTAACTGAAATGGTTGTGTTTGTGGGGTAGGAAAGAAGCTGTTCAGAAGGGTGGAGATGCTGGGAGGTCATGTTCTGATGCCTCCAGGCTACGCTGATGATCAACATGATCTGGGAGCCGATGCTGTGGTAGATCCCTGGATATCTAACTTAGTCGAGCACATCTCTAAACTTCATCCTCATCTCTCTCTGCCTGACACACTGCCTCCACTCCAGTCCAAGTAAATTTAACTTGTTCATTTCTATCATTAATAAGTTTACTGTTCTTTACTATAAGTGTTTACAACCTTCCATTCTATTATTTAGAATATGGTCCGATGTTACAATCAACATATATATTAATCTCCTTGCATGTTTACTTTATTGTCCGTCTTTTGATAGCCTTTAAATACTTGTCATACCCTAGTAACTTTTTTACGGGTTCAACGCAATAACGAGAAACTTTGCACGTGTTAGAATACTAATAAGGGTGTCATTATATCAGGGTTTAATTAACAATATGTGTATCTCTCTCCTCGGGGGAATTTCAGCTCATTTGGTTATCTATTGTACTAGACAGTTTTGAGTTTTATTTTGAATATGAATGTAAGTTTTGTATTTGTTTGAGGTGGGACGTGACAGTGGACAGACTGGAGGAGCAGAGTACACAAGGAGAGGAAGGTAACAGTGTGGAGTTCAGGCTATCGTGGCCTATATCCTCCTGTGCCCATAATGTCAGATTGGTTTCTAACATCAGGACAACACCTCCTCAACACTTCCAGGTTAACCATCTTTATTTGTACACTAAAGGTGGAAACACACTACTATCACGTGACGTGACGTGATGTTTTGTATGTACTGAAAGCTACACTGATATCACATCACGTGATGTCACGTGACGTGATAATAGTGTAGCTGCAATGTATACAAACCTTACTAAATCAGCACCACACACTTTTTTCACGTGATGTGATAGTAGTGTGTTTACACCTCTATTCTTTGATATCCCAAGTGTTGCATTCCACAGTGTACCGGAGATATGGAACCACCGATAACTGATGGTGAAGTGTTTTTACTTTTTCTCAAATGATTCTGGTCAAAGAGACCTAGTTCCTTTTTTGATAACAAGGCTTTTTCCTTTGCCTTCAATCTAACATTCTCGGGTTTGAACACCGTTTAGTAGCAATCAGGGCACATTCTCCATGATTTACTGTGGATTCACAAAACCCTGGACACTGATGGATTACTGTATTCACATTGTCATCTAACTTAACCCAATAAACGTGTTCTAATTCACTGTGGCTCCATCCCATGCTAAGGCTCCCTAGTGGATCTAAGCACACCCTTCAGACACTCCGCTGCTCTTTTTCTTGTGTCTCGGCAGAACCTTTTATGATTTACAAGGGTCTGCCAGGCTCACTAGCATTTGTATCCACAGAGGATCCTAACAACAAATTTTTTAAAAGATTTTTTTATCTCATTTGGTAATATTTAAACCTGCCACAAGATGAGTTGAATGGGTTAAGGAACCGCTACATCAAGGATTCAAACAAAAACCATATCCTCATGTTTTTACTTCTTAATATGAATTGACTCTTGAGGTTAGGCTATTAAGCCTAACTTTTATTTTGTGTAGTTAGGCTAGCCGCACACTGGGGGCAAGTGGCGACATTTTTGTCACCCTTCCGACAATCTTTTGCACCCGGAGACAGCCTGCAGACAGCTTGGCCTTAGTGTGCGCCTAGCCTTAAGGTACAATAAATTACCATGTCAATTTCATTGATATTATGATCAATTTAATCACTGGGAAATACTTGCATCCAAGTAATTTTTAGGGTTTCATAAGTTATTTAAGCATATGCACTACCATATTATGAAACACTTTCTTTACTTCCCCTCTCTGCTCTATATAAAATAAAATTAACAAATTGGATGGAACCCCCACCCCCAAAAAAACTGAGAGGAGTGAGGGGTCCCTGCTTCATTTCCCCGGGGTGTCAATGTTCAATTGGTAACAAGGAAAATTGATTTTTTCAAATATTTTCATTGGCCCATAAAAAGTGATGATAACAAATTGAGTTTACCTCATTTGAGTTAATTGCATACGAAAATATTAAATTTTTTACTTCTCCATATTTTTCTTATGCGCGGGTCAATTTGTTGCTCCATTGTTTTAAATTAAAATCAAATTATAATTATTATCAACACTGGGACCTGGAAGACAGACAGAGAAAAGTAGACTCCAGCACCGGGACTTGAACCACAGGCCTCCTATATTTCCAATATAGACCCTCTAACCAATTAAGCTACGCAGCAGAATGATTTTTCTCTGCCCTAACCAATAACTAGTCCCGAATCCAAGCTTTCAATATTTCCGCAAGTTTAGCACGCCTATATTTAAAACATAAGAACTAGACCGAGAATTAACGTTTATAATTATAAATCGATGAATGCAGGAGGTGAGAGTGGTGAAGTTTGAACCTGTAGACAGAGATGAGTTGAAATACAGCAGCGGTGATGTGGCTGTGTTAAGGCCGTGTAACAGTGAGGAGAGTGTCATATCGCTGCTAGAAGCACTGCCTCATATCGCTGCTAGTGATGTGTTTACACTTCATCAGAAGGATCCTGATATGCCTGTACCTAAGCACCTCACCTCACCCGTCTCCTTTGTGCAGCTTGCCTCCGATTACTGGGATCTCTCTGTAAGTACTCATCAACTTCTTTTTATAAAGTGTAATTGTTTTATAGGGTGTCCTGTTTTAATAATGCAAGTTATTAGTTGACTTATGGTTTAATGTTGTGATCAGGTAGTTCCTAGGAGGTCTGTGCTGCAAGTTCTGAGCAGACTGGAGGCAAGTTCAGAGGAATGTGAGATGGAAAGAGAGAAGTTGTCTGAATTGTGCAGTTCTGAGGGACAAGAAGATTACTTTGCATACTGTACGAGACCTAGACGTACTATAGTAGAACTACTACATGACTTTCCTCACACTGCCCGGAATATACCTCCTCACTTCCTCTTTGATATTCTCACACCCATACGACCCAGGATGTTCTCTATAGCATCGCCGCCTCAGGTAATGCCCAAAATAAGTTCATTAATGCCGCAACTAGGTCAAATATTGTTTGTGACAATCGTTTTTTTTCTGAATGGCTGTTAAGACAGACTTCAGAATCTTATGGTTTAAAATTATTACATTTCTAGGGTAATTATGTGGAGCTGTTGGTAGGAGTGGTGAAGTACAAGACGAGGTTGCTCAAGCCTCGACTGGGTCTCTGTTCTAACTGGTTGGCAACCCTGCCTGTCGGCTCAATTCTACAGATGGACATTAAGAAAGGCTCCCTTGTCTTCCCTCAAAAGGTTAACTTAACTCTCTACTCTCTATCTTTTAACTCTTTTGTGTAAACATTCTGTGGCTTAGCAGAGCAGGCATGATCTTTGGGAGATGAATTTTTAGTTCTGCATGTCAATAAACAAAGATGCAAGTTACGATGACAGATCCTGCAAAGTAAATAGTATAAGGCTTGTTCTGCTTATACCATCCTACCCTGTTACTTTTTTCTTATCAGTGTGTGTTACACTGTGTGTAATGTATGTTTTGGAAAAAATTAAAAGCCTATTTTTGCAATATTTTGACCCCTCTTTGGGTCATCTTCAAGCTAAAAACCACATTTATAGTCAGTAAGTCCAGTAAATTTGCTATATTTTGTAAAGTAGAGTGATTCAAAATTAGAGTTGTCCAAATATACTATCCAAAAATATGTTGTCCAAATGTATTAAGAAACATAAAATTTTTATTTGTCATTTTATCACATGATAATATAAAATTAAATAATTTTGGGTCACAAACATTTCTTTTATACAATTAAATGGTTTTAGAGATGTAGTGAGCTCAAACTTTTCTTTGTCAGGCCTCTTAGTTAAGTGAGCTAAAAAATAATTTAAAGTGCATACCTACATAATCGGGGATTTAGTGTTATTTCAAATTTTCCTAAAAATGTGTTATATGAATTATTGTTTTGTGTCAAATTTTAAATAATTCTTAGCGTGTGCTTTTGAGAAGAAGGTTTTGCCACAATTTTAACTTTCTAGCTGCAGGGGTTTGACAGTCGATTAATACTTTTGTGTTACAATTTTATAAAAAAAATAGATCGATTTCAACAATTTTCATCAGTGAACTGTGTGTATAATTTTATTAATTCAAAGCTGGTAGAAAAATATTTCTTTTATTCTCAACTTGCTATTCTTCTAGTTCATGTCTTGGACATATAAATAAAATAAGGACTATGGGACGAGAAATGATTAGTTAATGTATTATTGTTTTCAGGGTCAGCTGGTGATGGTGGGTCCAGGAACAGGGGTGGCTCCGTTCAGGAGTTACATCTGTAGTAAAGAATTTGAATCGTTGACTAGTTCAGCCGAAGCTGCCAAAGAAAGGAACAATCCCGAGCTGAAGAGTGTGGGGGACAGTCAGGATGCCGGCTCCAGCACACTGCCAAATGCCGTCACCCTCCTGTTTGGCTGTAGGAACAGAGCGGCCGATTTCCACTTCAGAGACGATTTGGTCGGCAAGCCTGGGCTCAACCTACTTACCGCCTTCTCCAGAGATCAGCCACACAAAATGTACAACCTTACAGTTATATATATAGTCGGATTCTCCTTATAACAAACTTCTTTACAACAATAATCTCTATGCAATGAATTTTTTATTTCCCAAAGAATTCTCCATATTAAATTGTTTCTATAGAATGAAAATAATTCATGGAAATATGGATAAATATCCGAACGAAAAATTTTCTATGAATTAATATTTGGAAACCAAGGTCTACCCCAGCTGGGTGTTTGAATCCCAGAGACGTGAGATATTTCACACTGATGATGTCATCGAGTAGATGAGTAAAGTGGCCGATAGCCCTCATCCTGTAATGACCTAGGCTGTTAAACAGGACAAAAAAAATGGTGGTGTTTTTGCATTCCTATATTTGGTTGATGTAGCCTATCTGGAGCATCAGGTATAGAAATGGAAAAATTGACAAATATAATGCACATATAATTAAAGTGTTTCCTCTATATTGATAAAAATTGCATTATTTATGGATATCTTTTCATTTCATACTCTTTTGAAAAACCAGATACACCACATCGAAGGCCAGTTAATATAAGGCAGACACATAGGCCCAAGATTCGCAAAATCGACCTGTATACAGCTGTGTCTCAAAATAGAGGACTGAAGATGGAAAATGTGTTAAGAGAAAACTTATGAAATGAAGATGTATCCATAATTTGTGCATTTTTGATCAATATGCAGAAGACTTTAATTATACGTGCCAGTTATTTTCATTTCTATACATGATGCTCCAGATACGCTACATCAGCCCTCTCTTAGTGTCAGGAATAGTGTAAGAGAAAGGTTCCCTTGAACGTTTTTAGTATGGTTTGAAAGAGTGATAAACCTGTTGCAATCTGATGATGATTTTATAACTGCACAGAGTAAATTCCTGTGCAATAATACCTGTGTTACATGTAAAGGATTCTACAAATAGGGGTGATGCAACAAACCTAATGTGAATAGACAAAATGTAAAAATAGGGAGGTTGCAAAAGCTTAAGGTGTATACACAAAATAATATATGTAATAATAATTAATAGGATAGATAACAACCATTCAACTTATTGATTAGGAATGTTGATAGAATATAAGAGCAAACCCCGTTCACACGATGACACTGTCTCGACATTTAATGCCGTGACACTACTTGACACTCAGCATTTTAGTTATAGGGCGTTTAGTGCAGTAATATCTACTGTTCATATGACGACACTCAGCGACACTAATGTTGCGGCATTGAATGTTGTGACATTTAGTGTCACCGTGTGAACGAGGCTTAAGTATATTGTTATAAAATAATGATCCAACATTAAATATGATACTTGTTTTAACTAAGAAACAAGATGTACTTATTGTACAAAAAACATATATTAATTAAAATTATTTTGTTATTGGTGTTTCAGATATGTGCAGCATGTGATATCGGAGAATAGCAAATTTTTTGGAAAGCTGCTGAGCCAGGCCGGTACTCGAATCATGGTTGCCGGAAACGCTAAAGAAATGCCCGAGTATGTCAGACAGGCCTTTATCTCCTGCCTGACACAATCACAGTCACTAACGACTCAACAGGCCGAGTCGATGATAGAGTCCATGGAAGCAAGAGGTCTCTACCAGACTGAAACCTGGTCATAACACCCACAATTGTCTTCTCTCCAAACCGCTGTGATTCTATCATATTAAAACATATTTAACTACCTATATTTTTATACGGATCAATAGCTCTGACTTATTAGAATCTAATTTAAAAAGTAGTTCCACTGTAGTATCAATTGAATAAACAATTTTTTTTTTTTACCAATATAGACACTTGCATGTAGAACATTCATACTGATAGAGCATTCAAATTGCTTTACATTTGGGTGCAAACTGAAGAGATGGTTTAGTTATTTGTGTTTCACCACAAGTGTGAAGATACGAGGGCGGATCAAATATAAATGGGACCCACTAACGGTTGATGGGGATCAACCGCTTCTAGGCGATTCTTCTGATCATCGCTTCTAGGCTGTTTAGGTGGGGTTATCAGAAGGGGCCAGAGGGGTCGTCTTCCCCTTTACGACCATTCACCCTCTATTGCGCAATGCATTATTACTAGTATAAAATTTCTTGCCTGTGAAGGAGTCAAACCTTCAGAAATTTTCCAATGGTCGACTGCGCAGGCAAACAAACGGGTCCTTGAGAGGGTTCTGTCCCCAAAATGCGCAGTCAACCTTTGGAAAATTTCCGAAGGTTTTTTCCAAAGGTTCTGAAGGCAAGAGATTTTATAATTAACACGTTGTGCAATAGAGGGGGGCACCTGTTGCTCAGACATGGCGAGCGCTAATGGTGAACAGTCTTAAATGGGGAGACGACCTCCTCTTGCCCCTTCTAATGACCCCACCTAAACAGCCTAGAAGCGATGTCCCGTCCCCATCAACTGTTGGTGTTGAGAGATCAAAGTCCCGTTTATATTTGATCCGCCCTCGTAATTTCTGGTGTTTTTTATTTATTTATTTTTTCATTTCAACTTTGTACATAATCTTGCTCAGCTAGTAAATAATAATTTTCCACATCGAATGTCAGAGCTCGGAAGTTGCAAGAGTAGCCAAGTTAGTCTACTTGATAATTAATTTTTATTATGTGTACAAGGTAAAAACAAAATGTTATAACTGAACTTCGACTAGTCTTGTGTACGGTTGTTTTATTTATTGATAACTAGATTTTTTTTTATTTTTTTTATAAAAGTTGTTAGAATGTCTTTGTAATAAAAGAGCTTGTTTCTATGGTTGTTGATATTGTTTTGAAGTTGTCTCAATCTATTTTTACCTAATGGCAACCGTTACAATTAGAGGGCAACACTGGTTCAAATTTTACTTGACTTGTGTTTACACATGTGTATATTCTTTCTAATTTAAAAGTCTCACTTTAATTATTTCTTCTTGTTAACACAAAAAAAACTTGAGGGCCCCTCAATATAAGTTTGTTTAAAGCCTCACAATGGCTTGCGCCGCTACTTTTCATATGGGACCTTATAGGGCATAACCTGTACAATCACCGAAAATGTCATTGAAATTAGTTGAAAATTGCACAAGTTAAGTGTGTGACAAGGATCTCGAGTTGGCTCATTGGAATCTCATGTTTTGGGAGGGAGAGAAAGGTTCACCTCCAAAAAAGTGTTTACAATACTTCTGCTACCACGGTAGACTCGGAAAATAGTGTAAAACCTATATCAGAATGGTATTTTCCCATCACACAATTAATAATAATCCATTATTACTTGGAGAACAGTGAAAGTGCTGGTATTTACTCAATATTTCTTCCTCTGTGTTGTCCCCTTTAATTTATATAGGTTTTTTCTTTTTACTTATGGTCTTCAGGGGTAATAAATGATACAAATTTTTCTAGTTTAAAAAAGGTGATATTTCATCCCTATTTTCGGGATATTCTCAAACCTGAAATTTAATATTTTTACATTAGATTCATTACATATAAATTAATTTAGATTTTACAATTCATTATGGTCTCTTAAAGAAGTAATTAAAATTATAATAGTAATAATAACAATTAAGAAATTAATATAAACTATTAAATTAATTAATAGTTTTTATTTTTTTTATATATTTTTATTAAATATATACTAAATAAATTAGAATTACAAGTTTATTGTTATATAATAATGGGTTATTAATATTTTGTAAAATTATAAAGATATAAGTAAAAATATTCCAATATTACCATATATATTGTAGTTTTTGTGATCCATTTTTTCCAAATGTCAAGTCAATTTAAAAATTTTTCAAAATGTATTCTTTTACATATTGATATGCAAATTTAAATTGACTTGACATTTGGAAAAAATGGATCACAAAAACTACAATATATAAGGTAATATTGGAATATTTTTACTTATATCTTTATAATTTTACAAAATATTAATAACCCATTATTATATAACAATAAACTTGTAATTCTAATTTATTTAGTATATATTTAATAAAAATATATAAAAAAATAAAAACTATTAATTAATTTAATAGTTTATATTAATTTCTTAATTGTTATTATTACTATTATAATTTTAATTACTGCTTTAAGAGACCATAATGAATTGTAAAATCTAAATTAATTTATATGTTTTTTAAATAACAAATTGTAATGAATCTAATGTAAAAATATTAAATTTCAGGTTTGAGAATATCCCGAAAATAGGGATGAAATATCACCTTTTTTAAACTAGAAAAATTTGTATCATTTATTACCCCTGAAGACCATAAGTAAAAAGAAAAAACTAGTATTTACATTTTTCATATTGATATTAGTCTAGGAGATAGTGTGCAAAAAAGTGTCTGAGTAACATTAAGCTAGAATTTTGTGTATAAGTAAATATTTTGGGCACTTCTTTAGATTGTTACTCCCTTTTTTAAAAATCAGAGGGGAGTAGCAATCTAAAGTAGGTGTACGGAATGTTCTTCTTTAGTCTGTTACTCCCCTTATAAAAACAGAAGTGGGATACTCCTTTGTGCCAAAGTACATCGGACTAAACATCCATTTTTTCTTAACAGTTATTTAGTAAAAGTCATTTTCATTCTAAAACAACATATGGGAGTAACAGTCTAAAGATCTACCATATTTTAGTACCTTTTAAGAATATGCAGTTGGCTAAGTTCGTCTGCAGGACATAGCATAGCAATAGGCATTTGAATAAAGCAAACCGGTGGAGAGCAGCCATGAACAGCCCTTTATGATGGACTATGTGATTATCATGATCCCGAGTACTAACTTAGTAGACCAAAAACCAAGTTGATGGTAGTTTGTCACTTAATGCATGACCTCTTTGATTTGGAGTAATATTTAACTAACTAACCTCCTGTTAAAGATTTTGATCATAATAATAAAAATGATAATTATGGATTAATAATTATTTTACTTATCTAAAATGTACATCCAAATTTACACATCTCAATATTAATCACATAAATTGAACAATAGCATATATAATTATTTATATTTGTACAAATTAATTACAAAAAGAAGTGTAAAATGTTTGGGTTGTAAATGTAAGCTGTGGTAAGGTTGGTCAAAGTTATAGTAATGGTTTCAATGTTAATCGGTTAATAACAATAACTATGGACTTATCGACTGTCAATAAATAGAATTTGAGCTTAGCAAGCACTAGTCAAAAGAAATAAAGTTTTGATTTACTGAGAAAATATATTTTATAGTGGATTTAACAGTACCACCTAGAGACAGAGACCCCCTTGACACGAGGTCACCACAGTATTTAGATGCACCATCAAGCCTGGTTGCGCATCCTCGAGTGGAAGAGCTCATATACTATCTATTACTAATCTGTTGGCGCAACCATGGTGGCCCCATGTAAACGGGTCCTAAGACAAGCATTCTTGTAACTCTACAGTTTGCATTATAAATTGTGATTTTTCGTCATGGGAAAATCCGAAAAATTCGGGTTGGGAGCCAATGAGAGGTCAGGATTTTGAATTCCAGTAGGCAGGGCCAACTAGGAAAACAGAAATGCCACTGGCCTCAACCCTCTTACAGGTCTAGTGGCTTTTTTTTTCCTGATTTAGGTTGGCCAATCTGAGTGTCAAAATTCACAACTTTTAGTACGCATACTGTAAAGAAGAAATATAAGATTACATAACATCGGTAAATCCAAAACTTGGTTTTTCACTTTTGTCTGATTCTTGCTACCCTCAAATTCTAAATAATAATATAATTAATAACCAAGTAAAATAAAGTCTGTGACAATAGGTGTAAGTATTAAAGGAAAAGACGAGTTAAATAAAAGATAGTACAACAGTATTTTAAAATAAAGATTAAAATGAAAGAAATTCAGTGGCCTGTTTGATAATGAGGTGAGAGGGGAGGCAAGTTTAACATTCACAAATAAATCATGATGATTTTCTGGTTAATTATTTTTTTATTTGGGAACTTAGAAACAGTGGATAAAACACAAAGAGTAAACGGTAAATTCGGATTGTGCGTGCCCCCACTCTGAGGTTAGGTGATAAAATCCCGCATATTAAATTAAAAACCTTAATTTTGTGTAACCTTGAATTTTCAATAGCCGCTCCGCACAGCTTCGCGGTGCTCCGCTAATTCTCTGAAGAAAAACAACCCTCCTGTATATAAACCGCAGGTAGATATCCAACTCGAAGAAATTTCGGCTAAATCGGATCGTAAGTGCCATTGAAATTCTTTCGAGTTGGACCTCTACCTGGTTTATATACAGGAGGGTTGTTTTACTCCAGAAAATGAGCGGAGCACCGCGAAGCGGCTATTGAAAATTCAAGGGTACACAAAATTAAGGTTTTTAATTTAATATGCGGGATTTTATCACCAAACTTCAAAGTGGTGGCACGTACAATCTGAGTTTACCGAAATTTCAATGGCTCGTACAATCCGAATTAGCCAAGTAAACTGATCTTACTGTTGACAAATGATTTCCCCGTGCCTTTAATTCATTTCAACGTCTTGGAACACAAGTCATCAGGCATTTCCAACATGTCATCCGTCGATCTGAGTCGTCAATAACTTGACGTTAACGTCCCAACTCGATACAAGGAAGGACCTTGCGCTAATTTAACATGTTTTGATCAATGCCACACTTGCACCGTGTGATTTTCTTTAAGGTTCTTATGAGATATTCATGTGGACTCGACTTTTGGTTTGGGGAGGGACGTGCTAGCGGTGGTCTGAGAAGTGATGGAGTCTGCCTCGTCAGTGACCAGGGTCGCAGAAGGCGATGACGGGCCGGTGAACAGAGCCAATTCCTCGTGGGTGAGATAGCGAGGCTGGGTTCTGGTTTCACCCTTTCTCTTCTCGTCCAGTTCTCTCAGATGGTTGTAGTGAGCGGTCAGAGTCAAGTGCTCGTCGTCCAGCAAGGCGTACTCTCGGTTTATATCAGTTAATAAGTTATCTATGACGGCGCAGGACGACTTGAGGGATTCGATTTCCGCCTCGTAACTCTTCACTCTACCTGACATAGTTGATATACTATTTAAACATCCACTTAAAATTAATCTATCTCTTCTATCTACAATGGAATGGAATAGCCTGTAGTGTAGATTAGATGCAAATGCAAGGACGATATAAATGTAAACAATAAACAAACAATATATAACACTCATGAAGGTTTCAATTACAGTTTAGCCAATTTGTTACACTGAAGTAAAATAAAAATATGCGTGAGGCTCTCAACGCATTAGTGAAACTTAAGTTCTAGATCTAGAATGCATAGCTCTCTTTCATTTTTTGACAAATTTATTATTTTAGGATAAAGAAATTGTTATGGGAAATTTAATTGATATATATATATATATATATATATATATATATACGCTATGGCAACCACATTTATTCCAATAAAAATAAATGTTTTGTAATTTTTATTGGTCTTTAAATAGATATAGTATCCCAAATAAACTTCCGTTTTACTACTTCCATTGCACTAATTACATTACAATTACAATTAATCTGTAAAAACGTTTCACTTGGATGAGTTTAGAATTGCTAACTTCGTTACACGACTTCGCAACATCAACAAATTCACTCTACCGCCGCTAAAGAAGTTTCACTTCAAAAATATTGAATGAGAAAGTTGGGCGTTATCTCCGCCATAGTTATATACATATACATTTTTTTTAGATAATTCATGTGATAAGTTTTAATTTTGTATGGTTAAAAATAAACTTTTTTAAAAAAGCAACACCCTGGAGACATATTTCGTTATTATTGTAGCTGTCAGGACACTAAAAAATATGTCTTTAAAAATTGCGTTTTAGTGTGTCTTTTTACTTTATATTAAACCCACTTCTGACTGCTTGCATTCTTGCGATAAAACCTGAGTATTCGCGCAGCGCCCCTAGGGGGATATTATGGTGGGAGCCCCCTCCCTTTCCTTTTATTTGGGGCCTCTTAGGAGTGAAATTGGGGGGGGGGGGGTGACTACTTCGTGAAAATTTAAAGGAATCAAGATTTCAAGGAAGACCAAAAGATAATTTGTATAAATTAAAATTTGAGTTCCAGTTTTAACTTGACTGTAGGGTTAGAGATAAAGGATAAATTATTAAAGGGAAATGTATGGCCGGAAAATGTCTTACTCAGACCCTTATTTTTTTTAAGAAAGATGACTCCGGCTTCCTTCAAAACTTAATTTTACTTTCCTAAACCTCTGATATCCTAGGAGAATGCCAAGATGCCAAAGTTAAAAAGAGAAATGATTATAATAAAATTGGCTTTATTATCAGAACGTACGAATACGGTGATTATATGGTGCCCAGTGGTCCTTCTAGTTATCAATTGGATTTGCATTCATTTTTTAAGTTTTTGGTAGTATTCATATTAAGGAGAGTTTAAATTTTAAATTAAATCAAGATATAATTATTATTAACAATGGGAAATAGACAGAGAAAAACATACTCCGGCACCAGGACTCGAACCACAGGTCTCTATATTACCGTTACAGTGCTCTAACCAACTAAGCTATACCGGAGAACGATTTTCCACTGTCTTTAATGATATCTAATAAAAAAAGCTTATAAAAAAGCTTATGATATAAATAAAAAGCTTTCAATTTTCTACAAATTAAGTAAGTCATATGTTTTTCTCTGTCTATTTCCCATTGTTAATAATAATTATAACTTGATTTAATTTAAAATTTAAACTCTCCGTAGTATGAAAAACTCCGTAGTAACAAAAACTTAGAAAATGAATGTCTAATTGATTGTACAAGGTACAGGTACTAATCGGGTACTTTATAATTATAAGCGTTAATTCTCGGTCTAGTTCTATTGTCGAAAAATTCGACTTACTTAGATTTGTAGAAAATTGATAGTTTAATTCGGGATTAGATATCGTTATAGACAGTGGAAAATCGTTCTCCGGTATAGCTTAGTTGGTTAGAGCACTGTAACGGTAGTATAGAGGCCCGTGGTTCGAGTCCCGGTGCCAGAGTATGTTTTCTCTGTCTATTTCCCATTGTTAATATTAATTATAACTTGATTTAATTTACAATTGGATTTGTTGAATGAGATTATTGCTTGCTTTGCATTAAAGCAGTTCAACGTTATTCCCAAATATGAACAAAAGAAATACAAAATACGAAGTACAAAAGTTTCTCTGAACTACGCTTTAGAAGTAAGGAGGAAATAGAAAGAGAATTTACTTAAATTACACTAGCACAGTTGTAAAAAGCTCTTCTGAGAACTGTAAATAGTCATGTAAATATGTATCTTCAACCTACATCTTTCTGAAAGACACTTAAGTGATCATGATGTTAAGAAAGAAGCAGGACCTGATGGTAGCCTTTACTAGACCACTGTACCTCTTATTCAACAAGTCACTTACAACTGGTTTTTTCCCTGAGTTTTGGAAGTTAGCTTTTGTTACACTAGTTTTTAAATCTGGAAGGAAAGACGACTGCCACAATTATCCACCAATTTGCATCCAATTATTCATACCAAAGTATTAGGGAACTGACAATTTAAGTAGGTATGTTGCATGCTGCGGTTTGCAAGGGAGGAACAACTGCATCTGTTTCATTATTGGCAAGCTCAGGATATTTCCCCCCAAAACACGCCATTACAGATACACAGGCTCAAAATTCAAGATTTTTATCTAACATTATCTTTAGCGATGAGGCTACATTTACACGTAGTGTAGTTTTTAATATGCACGGAGCAGTCTGAAGAAAATCCACACTCGAGGAAGGTGACTTACTATCAACAATGGTAATCTGATTGGGGAAATGTACCACAACTTTTTAACCACCCGGTTATTTGATTTATTTAGTTATTTTATTTTGTACCTTTTTACTAAAAATACCTTGATTTATCATAATTTTTGATAAAAAAACATTAAACAAATGATCACAACTAACTAAAGGAATCACACAAAAGTCTCTCCGTGTAAAAAGAGACGATAGTTTATGTTATCCCTTTAAGATGACCTCCATAGAGGCTCCCATATCTAGCACAACCAACTTATTTTTAAACAAAACTAGGGGGCTCTGCCCCCTACTCGCTTCGCTCGCCAACCCCCGAAAAGACATGGTAGCGGCCGACGTGGAGTAAGAAGGGAAGTAGTATAGTTATGGAATATGTGAAGGGAAGTAGGATAGTGGCTGTGGTGTAGTGGGGATGGACACAACTACTATCTACTTTCCTTTTCTCGCTGACATTTTAATATACCTACTCTCTGTTCCGCCTTACAGGCTTTCCTCTTCTCGGACGAATATAATATCACCCTCACTCTGTCTACACAGTTAGTACTATGTCACTCTCTAGCTCCCTCTTTACCCCCCGGACTCAACTCTCTTCTAGGGGGGTATCTCCTAACGCACTCTACTCTCAGTTAAGTATGTCACTCTCACTGGACTCGTTTGTTTACAAAACTTTTTTAATAATATAGATAGATATATTATATGTTATTACCCCCGATAATAAAAATTTGTCCAATAAATATAATAAGCTTCCACTTTCTTTAACTGGCAGACAAGATTTCAATCTTGTAGCTACTCCAGGCAGCAAGATTCCCCCAGGAAACTAAATCTTACTGAAGCGATGTGCAAGTTTTCAAGCCAACAGATAACCTACAAACCAATTTATTTTAACATACAGTAGAACCTCGATTACACAACCCTCAATAACACAACAACCTCAATTACAAGTGCAATTTTCAAATCCCCTTGAGATTGCCATAACACATAATATTAAAATAACCTTTATAATGCAACTATTATTATCCAAACAACCTCAATAACACGGAACCTCCATAAAAAGTCGTTTTGAGAAGTCAACCTCAATATTCCCAACTCTATTACAGGAATGGGTCGACCTTGAACAAGTCTAGACTTGAATTGATTTAGTGATTGCATTAACCTCGATAACACGACTGCTAGCCAAAATAACCTTGATAACACGACCCTCAACAAAAAGAGCACCCCATAACAAAACTGTTTCTCTAATCCCCTTGAGACACTTCTTATCGAGGTTCTACTATATTATTATTTTTGTGTTGGGGAGACTGCAGATTTGATTTGTTTTTTTTTTTTTAAATATATCTCTTGACTACGTAAGCCGTATAACCAAAAATAATTAAAGAAATGCAAAGATATATAATTAAATACCTTAATACCTTTATTAAGCTTTATACAAAAACAAAACAAAAACATGAAATGTACAACACGTTTATATCAATAAAGTTTATATAATTAAAAAATAAATAAAAACAGGCTAATAAATGAAAAATACATAGGCACTGCACAGTTATATAGGAGTGAGATATTTATACTGTAGATGAGTAAGTATTGTGTAGGAGAACAAGTAGAAGTATCAGAGTTTGTGTGTTGTCTCGACCAATAGGAGAAGCTCAGTCAGCTGCTCAACGCTGCTTCTCTTTATACCCAGCTCGTCAATCTGCAAACACATCGCCGCAGTCAACAAAACAATTCCAACCAACTTTGGTGATAAAATTTCACAAAAATCAATATTACAGTTTTAGTGCAGCATGCAAAACAATCTTTGAATTTTTAAACAGATTCAAAAGGTTTTTAAAAAAATTACAAATCTATTCTCCTCAATATGAAACTAGAGTGTAGGATATATATATATATATATTTTTTAGTAATTTTGTTTTGTTTTTAGATGTTACACAATTGTCATTATATTAATTAAAAAATAGACTAGAAGGTGATTATTAAAATCTTGATAAGAAATTAAAAATACATAGTAGCAATAAAGAAGAATGAAAGTATAATTCAGAAGAAATAGAACCTCAAGAAAAGCACATAAAATTAAGCGGATATAGTAAAAATGTTGATAATACAAAATCCTTAAGTCAGATGTTATAAATTTAAAAGTTTATTACTTGAAGTAGCACATATACCTTTGGTGGAAGAAACTACAAAACAGATGGTAAAAGATTTGAATATATTCAATGTAAATTTTACAATAAGTAAAATCGGTGTTTCGGTATCAAACATTAAAAGTTTTAAATATTAATCAAAAGTAGAAATTGAAATATTACACTAAAAATGAAAATATATAATGTATAGATATAATGTATAGAGATAGGATAAATCTGTTATATCTTCCTGCCCACTTATTTATAATTTTACAATTGATTTTGGTTTTTACACGTTATGTATGAGGTCCACTGAGTCCACAAAAGTGTTTTTTTAATTTTTTTATTTATTTATTTATTTTTTTTATTGTCTGTCGTAGTTTAAGCCTGGAGCCTAAACTACTGGGTCGATTTTGACGAAATTTTTAGATGTTCAGAAAAATCATACCCCAAGGCGAAATTGAGAAATGAATTTTAACTCCAAATTTAGGAGCGCTATTAATAAAAAAAAGGGCAAAAAGTGATACTAGGGGCACAAAAACTTGGCCAAACCAAGAGTTGAAAGGTAGTGCCTTTATGATTACTTGCCATTATGTCGGTGGTAGTGGGGAAGTACAGTAGCGTACACAGAAAAAATTTTCGGGGGGGAGCCAAACCTAACCTTGAGCGGCTAAATATGCGGGTTTAGTATACCCCATAATTTACAATAAATTGCAATTTCTCCCCCTTTCAACACTCAAATTTCAATATCTTACCTCATATCTAATAATAATCCAAATTACAATTATCAGTAACTACGGGAGACATACAGAGAAAAAATTTAATCTTTCCGTAGTAATAAAACTACCAAAAATTTAAAAATTGAATTTAATAATATTAAAATCCTATGAGATAACACCTAAAAAATTACATAGAGGCTGTAAAACTTTTAAAAAAAAACTCAGACCTCAATGTATTGGGTTTTAGATTACTTGTAG
>KZ651126.1:151681-189181 GCA_001010745.2 Gerris buenoi
GCCAGGGCCCCTCGGGCCCCCCCTATGTACGCCACTGGGGAAGTACAAGGAGTCAAAGAAAGGGGCATGCTGCAACAGGTGTGTCTGACAGTTACGGGGAATGAGAAAACCGCCAATCCAAAATGAGAAAATTCAAATCCAGGGGCTTGTGCTTTTTTAATTCATATTTACAGTGTTAAGAATTAAAGTATCTCACAGTGGAACTGATTTGAAATAAGTTTTAAAGTTCAATTTTGTATCTAGGTTTAGTACGTGAGGTTAGTGATACTGATAAGGATAGTTACCCCCGTAGCGTAGGCAGTAACGTCTATGAGAAGCTGAAGTCTTATCTTATCATCGTCAGCAGTTCTCTGTTGCTGGGGAGGTAAAGCCTGATTCCTGTTATCCCTTGCTTTCTTCAACCTTCTCAAGCTTTCCTCTGTCTTCTGTACCGATGTAAGCACCTCACTTACTAGTTTGTAGTACCTTACAACATAGATGATTACATGAACAACAAACTAATAACACTTGTTTTTAACAAACTTTAACAAAAAATACATGGTGTTTAACGGAATATTTTTCATGATTTAAACTAGTTCAACATATACAGTCGGACCTCCATATAACGAAACTTATGGTTCCATAAAATAAATTTGTTGTATAGAAATTTCGTTATATAGAATTGATTTTACAATAGAAACACTTAACATAGAGCAATCGTGGGTCATAAAAAAAATCCCTTGTATAGAGATTTTCGTATGGAGGTACGACTGTATTAACATTTATCCAATAAAAGTCAAAACTTTTCTAATCAGAAATCCCTGAAGTGGCTGGAGACAGTATCATCTTGGAAAAAACTAATTTTTCTAGCTCATACTACGTAATGCTCATACTAAGTACGTGCATAGAAACATTTGCTATTTGCTCTTATATCTGCCATATTTGTTTTCGAAATAGTTGCTGTTGTGTTGGCAGCCCTACATGCTACACATAATGTTATGTTCGGGAACTTGTCTGATATAGATGCATTCTAATGCCTGCTTTCTTACTGAAAAAACAGTAAGAAGTGTCTTCCTTTTTCCATCTCTAATAATGTCATTAACACTATAACTAAACAGCTACTAGGAAACATTTTTTGGGGAGAAACTTTCAGATTTTTAATCTAACTAAAACAACTCTAAAATTGTATGTAACATATGCCTTATATGCAAAATTCCGGCAAAAACAAATTTTTGTAATAATGGTTACCTATTCTTTTCCTATTCTTCAAAAACTTTAAAATTATTTATAACATATCATGCAAACCAAAAAGTATGTTTAGTTGTTCACCATATTGAAAATATTAAGTGTACATTTCATGTGTGTTTTAGCCAAACACATAAAGAAACAAACACACTTTTAAAATCCCAAGCCTCTAACATGAAGATCTCACTTAACCTTAAATTATAACAGAAATAATATAAATATTCTAATAAAATGTTGTTTTTGGATTAAAAAACTAAAACTAAATATAAATACTAGATGTGTTTACTGTTTGGTAAGTTCAGAGAAGACGGTCTGTAGCCATAGCTTGGTAGAAGACAGATTGGAGTGGAGGTTGGAGAATTGTTGGGGGGGCTCCAGTAGGGAAGTGATGTAAGGACAGGGTTTGGTCGGGGGTTCCCTGTTAGTTCTCCTGTAGAGGCGTGGGATGTCCGATACTTGTCTAAGATAAAGACAACATTTGCTGCACAGGCAGCTCACTATAGCCTGTTCTACTGAGACAAGTTCGCTAGATAAGCTCCTCCCACTCTCCTCTAGGCTTTCTGCAACAACACAGTGCTCCGACTTACTACTCCTAAACCTTTCACTTTATTTTTAAACTGCACTAACAAATATTTTAATAAAAACTGCTGGCTTTCACTCTCGATCTCTAATTTGTTAACCTCTAAAGTAGTTGAGGAGATAGTGTGCAAAAAAGTGTCTGGCTAACATCAAGCTAGAATTTTGTGTATAAGTAAATATGTTGGCGCCTTTTAAGAATATGTGGTCGGCTAAGTTCATCAGACAAAGCTTGGCAATGGGCATTTGAGAAATACAAACCAGTGGAGAGCAGTCTGCAGTATATGCAGAAATTACTTAGTAAACCAAAAATCAAGTTGATGATAGTTCACCTATTAAGTGACAAACTACCATTATTTATTCAACTTTATTTTTGGTCTACTAACTAATTTCATACTGATCATAGGATCATTAAAATCACATTGTCCACCAAAAAAGGCAGGACAGGCTACTCTCCACCAGTTTGTATTTCTCAAATGCCTATGGCCAAGCTATGTCCTGCAGATGAACTTAGCCAACCGCATATTCTTAAAAGGCACCAAACAATTTACTTATACACAAACTACCAAAAAGAGCTAGCTTGATGTTAGTCAGACTTTTTTGCACGCTATCTCCTGGACTATATGAATTTGGAGCTAAGCTTCCAACTCGGCATTCATTCCACTGTCAACCAGGCGGAGTTGTTAACCAAGTACTAATGACACCCGATCTGAAATATTTGTGATTTGAGGAACCTTTGAGTGAACAACAAAGATAATAGTATTTTGGAGAGGAGGGGAAGTAAATGTATTGAGTAGAGAATAAATTAAGTGGTTGAATTTGGTATTCGTGTTCCTTTTACTAATACTCAGGCTGTTTGTTGGACAGCGTAATCTGTCTAAGAGTTCGCATGCAACGCTTGTGTAAACAAGAGTTTCAAAAGTAAAATTGAAATTTCAGGACGGGAAAAGACTCTACAATCACCTATTCAACTTTTTTCAAAATAATTTTTTTTTTTTTAGTAAAACCAACAGCGAAACCACTATGAATTAAAAAAGAACTTTACAACTATTAAAGCGGACCTAAACATTTAAAATAGAGAAAATACCAATAACTTACATTCTAACATAATGCTTTTAATAAAACTACATGAACATCGTCTAAAGACTAAAGTACAATTGAAACAAATTTCAACTTGATACATGCAGAAGTTTTTTTTTGTTGTAAAGTGATATATTTTATAATAGTTGAAATGGAATGGACAGGATGTGTAAGAGAGTTAGGAACAGTAGAAAAACTCTTTTCCCCCACAACACGGCTCTCTATTACAATCAAATTCTTTAACTATAAACTCATCATAATTAAGTATCTAATATTTATTGCATTACGCTCTCTTCAATAATAGAACCACGTGGGTGCCTAGTGATGCGTATAATAGAATTTTATACAGAGCGAACTGATTGTGAACTTACTGGTGAGTGACTGACGAGTAGAAGAGGAAATGTTGGGCATATTGCTGAAAGCAATGTCCCTGAGCTCGACAAGGCGAGATACAAGCATCTCCACATCCCAGTATAAGTAGACCAGCAACTTTGAACTCCCTCCGTTCTCTCCCTTCAGCAAACCCACTTTCTACAACAATAAATCATACAATCATAAGGTGGAGATACACATGCCATCAAATTGGGCAAGTAGCTTGCTTGCCAGAAGAGGGTATTTGCCAGTAACTGGCAAGCTAAGGATGTTTATTAAGTTTTTATCTGCTTGCTTGCCAGTTACAGGCATGCCATTTAACATATAATTGTTCAAGTAGCTAGCACGTTTTTTTTTTTTTTTTTCAGCTACGGGCATGTGTATCTCCGCCTTAATAGCCAATCAATCATCTTCAAGCTTGTCCAAAGTATTTTCAGTAAATAAAAAAAAAAAAAAGGAAATGAGCATTTAAAGCCTAAATTTACTGATTAGTTTATTTTTTTATATGATTTAATTACAAGTAGATTTAGTTTAAATTTTGACAATTTTATTAAGTTGCTATCTTTGTATGAATGGATTTTAATTTAATTTTAATCAGAAGTTGAGTGATTAGTTTATTAGACCATCAAATAACGGGAGCATCATTTATGGCACTAATTGATATAAATATGATTAGATAGAAAAAATAAGGCAAATTATATTTTTAAATCCCCCAAAAATTATTTATTAAAAAAAAATATAGAAGGAGATGCATTTACCATAAAAATAAAAACTTCAAACCCTTGATTTTGATATGGTTGTATTTTTTGGGTTTCTTTATAATTTTCCTGTATCTCACATAACATAATGGAGAAAGTTTCAATCTTTTGTGTAGGGTAATCTTAGAGATACAGGTGCGTTACCGATCTCCAAAAAGACATGCAAAGACAGGAAATTACAAGTATCTCAGTTTTGCCTACGGGTTCTAAAAATTATCTTAAAATTAAAAATCTTTAAATTCATTCTACACCTGACTACTCTTGAAACTGAAGCAACAATTTTGTTTTTTTTTTATTTCCATGTACGTATTTCTACTAAGTAGACACTGGAGTAGAAATAGGTAAAATGGTAGAGGTAGAAGACTTGTAATTCAAAAGGACAGTGCTACCCCAAATATTTCCTTTTTGCATTATAAGAGAGATAAAAGCAAAGTTAAAACAAGTAGTTACTTGGGAAATGGTGTGCTTGATGAAGGTGTGGTATCTGGCTAGGATCTGAAGTGTCAGTTTCCAGAACTTGTCCGCTATGGCCAGTATGAAGATACCGGGAGCCCAACACTTGAGTAGACTCTGCCATAGTGAGGCCGTTGACTCTAACTTCCAAGTGCTTCCTTCCGCTGCTGTTACATTCTCTCTTCCCAGCGTTACCTCCACTCCTTTAACTATCTCCTGGAACCTAACAAATAGTTCTTATCAACTCTACAAAACAACCATAAATGTATCATTCTCAGAGCAAGGAAGGGGTAGAGGGAACAATACTATATAATCTGGGTCTCAAAAATTGGTTCATTATGCTCTCCCTCGATAATAACACTTTCAAGCGGCAGTTTGGTAAAACAATATTGATATCCCGATAAAAACTCAAAATTTATTTGATATCAGCAGATAAGAATAAGTGATACTTTCTTACGACATTAACTATTTTTATTTTTAATACCGTTTTCTATATAAATATTATGTACTTTAATGTTTGTTGTTAACCTTACTAATTATCTAAAGGCAGTAACGTCTTAATAAACATAAAACAATTCCTGATAACCAATTGCAATCTTCTTTGTGTTTTGAGTGGGGTATCAAATAAATGCTACTGATAAGGATTTGTCGACAAGATTCAGTGGGGACCTCAGAGGAAGGAAGGGGTAGAGGGAGCAATGCGATTTGAAAAGTGGTTCATTATGCTCCCCCATATACTAACACTTTCAAGCGAGCTCAATCCGAACTAAAGTGATCACATGGTCACTGTTCCTTGTCTTATTGGTCTATTCCTTGTCTTTCTGTCTCCACAGACGGTTTTCAACAAATCCCTATCAGTAGCATTTATTTGATACACCTCTCAAAGATTGCTATTGGCTATTTAGGAACGACGTTAGTGCCTTTAGATAATTAATAAGGTTAACAACAAACATTAATGTACATATTTATGAAGTTATTATCAGCTGATATTAGATAAATTTAGAGTTTTTATCGAGATATCAATATTGTTTCTCCAACCTGCCGCTTGAAAGTGTTAGTATATGGGGGGAGCATAATGAACCACTTTTTGAGACCCACTATAATAGTGTTCCCTCTATCCCTTCCTTGCTCTGAGGTGGGGACAGAAGGACTAGGAATAGACAAGGACCAGTGACCACATGATCGTGCTGTTGTCACTTTAGTTCGAATTGAGCTCACTTGAGAGGTTTAGTATCGGGGGAGAGAATAATGAACCACTTTTAAAATCGGATTGTCCCTTCTACCCCTTCCTTACTCTAAGGTATCATTTATCTAATTTAAAATTTTTTAAGAGTGGACAAGTAACAAAATTAGAAAGGATTTCCTTTGTGTAAACACATTTATTTCTAGAGAGGGCAGTTGTTTTAGAAATGTGTTTGGAAACCTCCACAAATGTTACTTACTTCCTCTTTCAGGCAAATTATCTAATAAAATTGGAACTATAAATGATCGATTTCTAGTATAGGGTTATTCCTTATATATCTTGACTAATTGATGAATATTAAATAAATAGGCTGTAATAATCATAAGCTACCTCACTTAAAGTTGAATTATTTTGTTAATGCATAAACTTTAGGGATTCTCTAAAGAACCCCTATAGTTTAGAACCCTATAATAGAATATGTGAGGAGCGCACAGTGACAATAAAGCCTCTGTCTAAAGCATTATGATTTGGCTACAACAAAACATAGTGCGTTAAGTTTTGATGGTGGACATATTGAGGGAGGCACAAACATGAGAGTCCAGTGTAAACACGGTACCTGATCTGAAAGTAAACAGCAATATTCCACTTGTTGATGAAGCAAGCAAAGTTATCTTGACTTTGCCAGATGCTACGAGATTCCTCTCTAATGAACCTCTTCCCCATCTCCTCAAGGAACACTAACGTCTCACTATACCTCTGTAACAATATAGTAAACAAATAATATCTCATTTCAAAGTTGTTTATTTAAGTAGGTAATTAATGTTGAGCATTGTTAGGTGTCTTCTATAGAAATCAGTGAGTATAGGCAGGGTTTTAGTCTTTGTTTGAAATTGTCAGTTGTTTGTATTTGTTTGAGGTTGTCAGGTAGTTGGTTATAGTATTTTGGTCCTAAGTACACAGCGTGTCTCTGTTTCTTCGTAGTTTTACAGTGAGGAATTTTAACTTTATCATTTATTTTATGTCTGGTTAAATACGAAACTCTTATAAAAGAAAAGAAAGAAATGATTGAGTGAAAATAAGAGAGTTGGTGACTCACAGTGTAGAAGGTGTTTGGGTCTCCTGCATCGTAGATAGAACTCAGATTCATCTCAAGTCTCTGCTCCACTTCAGGCCAGAAACTTCTTAACAGGAAATCATACGCACTCAACCCGGGGTACCTAAGCACAACCACAATATACTCATTAACTACTTAGTATGCTTAAAACCTAAGTAACTCAAACCACTCTTCACGACATCTTATAAGCTATCATTAATTCGCTTCAACAAAGCTCCCTCTCCCATCCTAACATTGCTAAAAAATTAACAAAATATATATTTTTATAGTTAGACACATAAAGCTTAAAGCTGCTCTCAATCTATAATTATAAAATAGAATAAAAAAATATCGGTCTGGTTTCATTAGGAAAATTACCGTATTCAATAAAATTAACTTGATGCTAATAGCAGAACAACTAGATAAGTGATTTTTAGTGATAATATACATAAATATATAACCTTATATTTGATAAAAGGAATACATATACATCAATCTTACATAATTAAAAGGAATATTATTTACTATACTAAGGAATATTAAATTCAAAATCCTGACTTCTCATTGGCTCCCGACGGATTTTCCCGTGCTGTCAAAAGTCAAAACTTTAGTAAATATTACTGTATTCCTTAATTAATAATATAATGATTCCCATAATTATAATTATCCCATGGGAAGTTTTTTCCATTAATGTTTACAATATAACTATAATTGGACTAAGCAATTTCTCAATTTGTTTCAGCTTTAAAATTCCTATTTAAATATCTATGTAAAATTTCAACTTGATTCAAGCAAAAGTTTTTGTGTAGAGAAGTGAAAAATTTTTATAATAGTTGAAAAGGAGAAGCATGAGATCAAGTGGAAAGAGGTAGGAAGTTTTTCCCCCACTCAATTGTTCTCTATTCCAAACATCCTCTTTAAATATCAACTCATCATGATTATTTTTTGTAATACCCAACATTTATTATAGAACTGTCCAAGTTCTGCAGTGTGTTGTGGCACAGGACAGCCTACAATAGGGGAGCTTGGTCTAACTTGGGAGTGGCCTATGCCCAACAAGATGGGCTAATGTTCCAAAAAATAGAAGTAATTAGTACTTCCTTAATGTATACTATAATTATGAATGTATAATGGCTATTATTATTAAGTAAAGTTGATTAGAGGGATTTTACCTGGTATTGTTGTTAGTGAGGTCTATAAGATGCTTCATGTCATTATCTATGTAGTAGAGGATCTTCTCGTAGAGCGCAGGGAGGCCCCTAGGAAGTGATCTCAGACTCTCCTTGGTGATCAGGGGCTCTAGTGCCGGCCCCACCACACTCTGTCTATAGAACCTACAACACTCATATAATAATAATCACTAAAGTCGTTCTAACTCTACTTAATTACTAACTCCATTTATGATAATTACTCTTAGTCCAGGAGATAACGTGCAAAAAAGTATCTGACTAATATAAGTTAGAATTTTGTGTACAAGTTAATTATTTAGTGCCTTTAAGAACATGTGTAGGCTAAGTTTGTCTGCAGGACATAGTTTCGCAATAGACATATGAAAAAAACTAACCGGTGAAGAGTGGCCATGAGCGCCAATTATGGTGGACAATGTCATATTCATGTTCCTAAGTATAACATTTGTAAGTAGACCGAAAATTAGTTTGTCCCTTGATAGGTTAGTTGCTACATATTACTTCAGTCCACTAACTAATTTTGTACTCAGGATCATAAAAATCACAGCGCAATGGGTTTTTCCACCAGTTTTTTTTTTTTTTGATTTTTGGTCTGCAAACTAAGTTCGTACTCAGGCTCATGAAAATCACATTGTCCACCATAATGGGCTGGACATGGCCACTTTCCACCAGTTTTTTTTTTTTTTTTTTTTCCAAATGCCTATTGCTAAGCTATGTTCCACGGACGAACTTAGCCAACTACGTGAAAGTGGACTTATCAGCCTGAAAAATGTGCAAAGGGTCTTTAGCAACACCAATTAATAATTTAACAAATAGTATAGTCAAATTAAATCTTCTGATAAAAAAAACCTATTTTCTCACAATAATCTATGGCTTTTTACTCAAAAAGTTTCAAGCGAATATTACCTCATTCTCGAAACAAGGTGGCAGCTGCCTTGACATTAGAGAGTGAAATTTAGTAGAGTACTAATAGGTATAATAGGGCAACAGGTTGTTAGGTTTACAATGTTGGTTTCCATTAAAAATTATATTTAAGTAAGGCAGGACAGATGCACCAGCCTCTTTACAAATATTTTCAGTGGCATTAATCTATTCTAGTTTCATTAAAAAGTACTTGTTAGTAGCTGTAGTAGTATGAAGGTCCTAGTAGTAGTACTAAACGGGTAGAAAGAACCACTTGTTCGAACCGAGCAATTAGGCCATCTTTTAGGCCCATTTTACTAGCCCTGTTGTAGAGTTGCAGCCACTTCACACATCATTCCTCTGAAGCAGGAGTGATGTGATCATTAGTGAGCCATATAAATCAGAGTGTCACAGCAAGGGATCAAACCCACGTCATTGTACCTCCTTTGATTCAGTGATGGCTGAGGAGCCGTGGTAACACGCTGAATTACACATGACCACGCTAAATCAGCTATAAATATACTGGGGTGAAAACTGTACACTACGCAGTGAAACTTTACTAAAATATAACTTAAGAAAGAGATATGGTAGTAGGATATAGAATGTTTAGAACCTCTCTAGATGATGATGCCTGTTTATGTTGAGATAGTAGGCCAGACAGTGAGACAGTTGTTCTCTTCCCGACTCCTTGGCTTTGATAGAATCTATAAGCAGTCTGTTGATATCCCTGTAAACCACCTCACCTACTTCCTCGTACTCCTGTAATATTCACGTACAATCCACATTAGAGTTCATCCAAAAACCTTAAGGCTCTACCGCCCTTTGAGGTTAGAAAAAACAGTAAAATTAAAATGTTATTGGTTGTAAGCAACATATCAAAAATCTAAGTACAGGCTTCATTCCTAATTTTAATTCTGCAAAATTTGAGCCCTATTTCATCCCCTACTACAATAAATACAACTATTTCAAGTACCTCCAAAGTGAATATTATGTGATCATTAGTGAGCCATATAAATTAGAGCATCACGGGGAGGGATCAAACCCACGTCATTGTACCGCCCTTGATTTTTTTTTTCGTTGTATTGAAATGGCGCCCGTACTATTTATCATAGGAAGTTGAAATAGGCCTGAAATTGTGCAGAATCAAAATTGGGAATGAAGCCTGTACTTAGATTTTTGATATCTTGCTTGGAACCAACAAAATTTTAATTTTACTGTATTTTCTAACCTCAAAGAGCGGTAGAGCCTTAATATACAGCAATACCTCAATTTACGTAAATTAAGAGTTACATAAACGACACTGATGCTGAAGTGATTAAGGAGTAAATTCTGTCTCTTAGAAACCTTCCTTTACATATCGTTAGGTAATTCTCATAGATAACAGCGTATAAAGTAAAAAAAAAATAAAAGCTTAATAAGCAAAATTTTAACTTCTCTTTGGGTCATCTTCAAGCTGACAAGAAGATTTCTATTCCATCCTGTTCTTGCTTAAACAAATCTTTTATTTTAACCTTTTCTCTATTTTAATCTTTTTTTTAGTTAAAATAAAATAAAGTTAGCTCCTCTAATTAGACCATCTCAAACAAGTTAGGCCCCTAAGTCCGTGGCCAGTCAGTCCCTAATACTAAATCTAAGGTCAAATATCCTTGGACGTTTTGTCCAAAGTAGCTCACTAAAGATCCTATATTAATTTCAACTGTCAGCGCTAATTTTATATTGCTTAAAAATAAGTGTCACCTCACTGGGAATTGAAACAGATTCAAATCTCAAGTGACCAATTGCTTGGTAAAAGGATCGGAAGAAGATCCTTACAACTGGCAGACTGTTAAAATACACGACTTTACATAAGATTTTTCTCCATCCTCTCTACCTACTTATTTGCATGGTTGTGAGATGGTAACAACACAGAGATGGTAGATTTAATATTCCGGCTGACCATGGACATTAAATGGAATGACTAAATGACCCTGTAACAGGGCAGTTGACCCCAAAGAGGTAAGTGTGAATGTAGTGTTAAGGTGTGTTTACACCTGACATTTATAGCATGACATTTAATGTCAGACGGAAATCTCAGTAGTGTAAACACCGAAAAATGTATGTCTGAGATTTATGTTTCTACTCTCAGCTATAAGAGTCGACACTTCTATAACAACAGATGTAAACACCGATTATCATATTTTTCATTTATTGCAAATCTAAGCATTGCGAGAAGTGTCAAACATATATCTCCGACATAAATCTCAAGCAATTTCTCACAGATGTAAACACTCAAAGCAATTTCTGTCTGACACTTGATATTTATTGCTGGAGAGAAGTGTCAGGTGTAAACGCACCTTAGGGATGTGTAGGAACAGTAGAGAAGAGGTGCAGAGGTACCTAGTGACATACAGACAAGACGTACCTGTTTCTCTTGTTGACTCATGAGATGGAAACACCTGTCTGCGTTCAACTCAAGCTGAGTGAACTCGTTGACAGCTCTCTCGACAAGCTCACCCCTGTCTTGCACAGCGCTGCTTAGCAGCATCTGCAACTTCCTCAGCAGGTATCTCACTCTGCTAAGCGCTCTCAAGCTTCTCTTCCTCTCCCTAAGTGCTTTCCTCTGCTCCAATTTCTGAGTCACCTGACACATTGCGTTGTTTATGTACTGGTTCACTTGCTGTAAACACACACGGATTTCGCTATAATTTTATTTCTAAACAAACTGTAGTTTTACAAGTCTTATTAACACAAAAGATAGAATTGAAATTAAAAAAAAAGTTGGACAAGCAAACAAAAAGTATTTTGTCTCCCACCAATTGACGAAAACATTCGCTCCACAACATCAATATTACTTTAATTTATGTTTTGCAACATTTGTAGACAGTTCCATTAGGTTGAAAAACCATATTGAACTAAAACGACATTGCAACTAAGACATTAGCAAACTGCATTCACACAGTTTTTTTTGGTAGGTGGTTTAACTTTTAAGAAGTGATAAGAGAATTTGAGAACAGAAGATTACATCGTAAAAGACTTTTTAATTATAAATGTTAGAGACAGTTTCATTATAAATAGAATGGCTGTATGGCAACATACTTAATTGTATGGAGTGATTGCAGCCGATATAGGTAAAGCAGAAAAGATGATAAGATACAATTGAGGCGTTCTGAATACGAAGGGCGAACTCAACATTTGGTGATTTTGAGAAAAACGTAAATTAATGTTTTAAAGCAATGGGCCAACTCAACAAAAAAATCTGATAAGATCTAGGAATGAGAGAAGTGGGGACTTACGGGAGCGTAGAGTTGGCCCTTCGTATCGGCCCGCTTATAGACGATTCAAACCTCTCCTTCAAGTTTAAAACAGTAATTTTTAGAGGAATTGAAGGCGAACTCAACACAAAAACTATACAGGCTGAATCTTAGGCCCCAGACGATGGCAAGAAAGAAAAAAAAAGTTGGATGTTGGGTTTGCTGTTCCTATTTGGAACGCCTCAATTGTATTGTATTAAGAGAAGATGATATTTGTAGGAGTCGATTGTACGTTATAGTTACCAGTAGCTCTTCTCTAAGCTGTCCTAGAGGTGCGTTGATGTTGCCTATAGCCTTGTCGAGTCCTATGAGGTTGCTAGAAAGGTTGACATAATCAGCGTAGTCTTTGTTGATGAGATCTATCATGGCAGATCTGAGCACCTTGAGATACACACCCAGGTCATCCCTCATAGTCTCGAGGTTACCTCCAGTCCTATGCTCCTGTAGGAACTCGTCCACTGAAAACACCTCCTACACAAACATCGTTGATACAATCAGAGCCGACTGCTAGTTTTCACCAAGTCAACACGTCGTAAGGTAAACATTTCTCAAATTTTTTTATGTTAGATGAGAGTACTCACTAAGAAGAAATGTGACCATATAGTGAGTAAATTAAACAAGCCTGTAAGCTGTTGTGATATGGATTATTATTATTATTATTACATTTTTAAATAGGCAGAGAATTACTTCTTACAACATAAATACCGGAGATAACTCCTCTTCTCGGATGAATATACCTCCCTCACTCTTTCTACAGAGTTAGTATTATGTCCCTCTCAAGATCCCCCTCCCCCCCCCCCCGGACTCATCCCTCTTCTCGGGGGGATCTCCTAACTTACTCTACACTCAGTCAAGTATATATCACTCTCACTGAACTTGTTTGTTTACAAAATTTTTTTAATAATATAGATAGACAAAATTTCTATAAAGCAAATGTTTTTTTGGAACTATCAAAATAGTTGTATGGAGGTCCAACTCGATTTGGTTAATGATATATTAATAGCTATAGGTTGACAACCTATAGCTATTAATATATCATTAACACACTAAGACTAACACACTAATTAACACACTATCATTAACACTATTGAGATATCCTTATATATATATATATATAAGGAGGTTTCAAAGTAACAAATCCCTAAATAGTACTACTCCGTGATTAATAAGGTAGGTGATATTTTTAAATAAGACATAGAGACTCTGGATAAGCTTGAGAATGCACTTACAAAGCCAACTATATACGGTTTTTACCCAATTACACTTCAAAATTGATATATTTTGAAGAGATTGTGCCCCTTTGTCTTCAATGTTTATTAACATTGATTAAAAGAATATTATAATTATATACAATATTACAACCAGTCTGAGACAGAGAAGCTGTACTTGGAGTCGAGCAGTCCTGCTGGCTCAAGACCGTACAGCCTGGAAAGCCTTTTGCCGCTCCTCTACACCAGCTGGTAGATGAGGATTAGGATTAAGTAAGTAAGTATAATTATATACACAAGAGTGATAATATCCCTTAGTCAAAACAGTGTTAAGAATAGAATACAAACATGAGTTACGGGCTTGGTAACTGTATTCTAAATCTATTTCGAGACTTCAACAGATAGGCAGTAATAGAGTCTACACCATCATATAGAATATAGAGTATGGCCAAACAAGTGGAACTTTGGCTAAATTGGGCAAGATACTTTCTTGAAACTACAAAGGAGTGGGAAGCTATATGTATATGCTAGTAGGGGCCTCGTATACTGTAGTTCTACCATGCTTAGAGCAGGAGTCAAGAATGGAAAAAAGTAACAAAAACACCTAAGATTATTGGGCGAAAGTCGTGTTTGCCATGCCAAAACTCTCAACGGACAAGTATTTTTATAGGGAGTAAATAGGTAGAAACAGGGTTCCTCAAAGTACATAAAATTTAAAGGACAATATTAACTAGTTAATAGTTGAAAAGACATGAAGAAAAATTCCAATTTACAATTTTTGTTCTATTTAAAAATTCTTTAACTATCATCCAAACACATTGAGGGCGTATTTTTCTCCCGCTAGCACAACCAGGTCGAATTAAATTATCAACGGCTACACCAGAATAAATTACCTTGGTAAAAGCGGAACTTTCGAAGCACAGGTCCGGAGGCCCTTTAGGGACCAAATCGTCTATTAAATTAGACATGACTTAAAGAAGTGAAAATTTATTTTGTAAGATATGTACAAATGAACACTTTTAAAATAATATTTACATTAGCAAAATAATACAATAACAGAGAACACGTAGCATCTTATCACGGAGTTATCAACTGTCAAATAATCGTTACCTTCCACCTGGGGTTATAACAGTGTTACCACTTTTTCCAAACAAATAAACAATTTATGTGTGTAGATGAGTAATTTGTACTAGGGTTGAGTAGAGTTACATTTATTTGTTTCAGTTTGATATTGAAATTAAAGAAGTTAGACGTAGTTATCGGTGATTTGAAGGATTCTGCTAGTTGTGTGTTAAGAGTTTAAGAGTGCGCAGGCGCGGTATTCTGCTGTCCGATAATTTTGCCATCTGGTGTAGAACTCTGTAAACATTTAGTCGATATCAGTTGAAGTTTTTCTCGTAAGTCCGATACTCCCTTGTTCTAGAGTTTTGTCGATTTCGCCCAGGGTTTTCCTTACGATCAGCGTAATATTCGTGTGGCGGTCACGGGATGGCGGACAACGAGCAGAAAGCGATCCAGCTGATGGCTGACGCGGAGAAGAAACTGACCACGACCAAAGGTTTCTTCGGATCCTTGTTCAGGTAACGTCCTACTCGCTTTGCCCTCTTAATTACAGGTCGTGACGGAGGTCGGCCTGGCCGTCCTACGAGCCTCTAATTAAAACGGATCGATCTCGTAGACTGTTTACTACGTACCGCCTTCGGATATCCGAATTTACAACTACTATTTAACGCGACTAAATACTGCCAAGATCCGTATCCGAATAGGTGTGTGCTAGACCCCAGTCCTAAGCAATTTGTGTAGCAATTATTTTATAATGGGATAAACTGGTGTATTTTCACATTAAGCAGTGCCACTAAACACCTGCAAATGAAAGTTTAAACATTTAGTTGAACGTTGAACTTGTATGCAGATAGCCTTGACATCTAGCTTGGGGCTGGCTCCTTCTTTATAGTCTCTTTCGACATAGTTTTACTTGGGGTTTCGTTTAATGATAGTCTCTACTGTGTAAGCTGGAGATTTTGGCGAGTGTTGTGAATCTTGGAATGAATGAGTCAAGTAAGTCAGTTAGACCTAGACAAAGTAAGACACTCTGATTCTACTTGTATTATTAAGTTACAATAATCGTAACAAACTTAAAATCAGTGATAAGTTACTGTTTACAGATAAGTATTGTATAAGTTACTCCTTACGGGACAAGTTTTAAACTGACCCAAGTGGTGATGGAATCATCCAAAATACCTCTCACTCTATTACCTCATTTTCCTTTAATTCTTCCACATGACCCTGAAAATAACTTTCCAATCATATGTAATTTTACAAGGATTACTGATTCACATTATTTTAAGTTATAACTCGCTCATTTTTAAGAGCCATGACAATTGTTATGGAATTATATGAAGATAACCTGATGTTACCTTCTCGAATCATTGGCTGAGTAATTGATAAGAGTGATGTAATGTTATATAAACAACCTTGGAATTGAGCTTATTAGTCAGACTTTACTCTTGTCTGTTAGAAGGTAACAAGGGTTTGGTTCCTCCTTCACACCTATTTTCATCCAAACACTAATTAATCCTTATTTAACAACTTTTAATTATTGTATATAATCTATTCAGTTGTAAGACCAGAATAGAATCAGGTTGGAATAGGTCAGTTTGGAAGAATGGATACGGATACGGGCAGAAACTTTCCTCTCCAGTGGTTTTTAATAATACCAAATGAGATTACAGGATTTAAAATTTAATCATTTAAACAAATTGTTGTTAAGATCCTGTGCCTGGCTAACTCTTGTTAGAGGGTTCTGTCTGAGCCACAAGGAAAAAAGTGGCTGAGAGCCAGAAGGGTGTGCTTTGATCTACTAAGGATCCACTCGCCAGCAGCCTAAGCACAACTAGGAACCACAGTGGATCCAAACCCATTAAATGGGCTAAAGAGGGCGTTTCTAGTATTAAATCCAAATACCTTTTTGCTCTGCAACTATTAATTTTATTTAGTCTACCAAATTTATAAATGTAGAAACCCCTTAGCCAAATCTCGTCACTGAACCCTAGACTTAGGGTTTTGTGCTCATTTTATATTTTGGTTAAAAAAGCAGCCATTTTTATGTGATACACGTCAAGAAAATATGTGAGGAAGCAATTCCACTAATTTTACAGTAAGTTTACCTTATTGGTGAGGATAACTGATTTCAGTATGTTCAGTGAAAGAAGAATGTGAGATCTACTCAGTATTATGAAAATCATATTGTCCTACAAAATAGGCTGAACATGGCCGCTATCCACCATTTTTTTTTTTTTTTTTTTTTTTTTTTTTTTTTTTTTTCTTCAAATGCCTATTGCCAAGCTAAAGGCACTTTTTCGCTATCTCCTGGACTTAAATTTAACTCTGTTTAATTAAATTCTTATAAATAGAGTTATAAGGTCATTAGAATAAAGTGGGAGATAGTAAGGAAATGTTTGATAGATGAAATAATATACATAACAACATTCAGGTACCGATGCTATACTAATCTACTTTGCACCTCTTCTGTGACACTGTTGTTACTAGTTAATTGTGAGTCAAGATACCTGAAATGATTTGAGTTCTTGAACCGATGATCACAGAGTTCTACCTTACCCTGAGGCGCTACGCCCCTTCGACTCCAAGCCTATTTCATATGCTGCTCTTTAGCGCATCGTATCCCTCATTTAATGATCTTTTGGATCTAGCTAATAATCTGACATAATATCAAAAGCAAGACTTTGAAGTTGTTGGTTATAGGGTTCCTTCGGGGTTTGAAGCTACTCTTCTTATAGCTTGCTCTAAAACCAAATTCAAAAGTATCCTATAATACATCACCTTGTCTTAGACCCTGAGTAATGACATCTGACCATCGATTTTACTTAGCTACTGGTTTGCTTCAAGGTTATCATTATTAGTCTAATTAACTTTTAATTAGACTAATTTGGTATTTGAAATTCTCTTTAGGTTTCCTTAAGTTTTTTCTCTGATTACACTATGATAAACTTTCCTGAAATCTATATAAAGTTGGTTTCTATAAGTTTTCTAGCCTTACAATGAAGATTTGATCCATAGTTTAGCGGTTTCTACGAAATTCACGCTGGTACTCTCAGATCAATTTTTCCACAATAGAAGAAAGCCTCTTTTGCAGTATCTTGGCAAAAACTTAGTAGCATACACGCTAAAGACTAATTCCACGGTAGTTGCCATCTTTAGATTTGTCACCCCTTTTTGTGAATCCGGCAGATTACTACTTCCTGCCACTCTTTAGGCATGTGCTATTGCTGCCACACCTCCACATGTAGGGATAAGAGATTTTCTTGCAGAACTGGCCCTCCTGTCTTAGTACTTCAGCAATGATTCCATTCTCTGACCCACAATTATTTTTTAAGCTCCTGTTAAGACCTGTTGCACTTCCTCTTGCGTTGGTGGTTCATGTCTAACCTCATTATTTTCACTTTCAGATTCAAACTCCCCTTGATCTTCAATTAGCTCGGGTATCCTCTCTCCGTTAAGAAGCTCCTTAGAATACTGTGTCCACCTGTCAAAGATTTCTTGTTTGTTTCTAATTAAGTTATCATCTCATCTCAATTCTTGCCAAAAACGACCTTGGGTATGAAACCTTTCTTTTTCTTCCTTGACTCTTTGGTAAAATTCTCTTGCTAATCCGGTTACATAACCTCTCTCGATATATCCTCTAACTTTTCCAAAGCCTTCTTCTTGTTTCGACAAATTCTTGAAGCATATCTCCTTTTAATTTTATAATCTTCATCTGTATTTCTTGTTCTGTGTTGAATCATGTATGTAATCATTGTTTCTTTCCTCGTAGCAACTCTACATTTTTCATCAAACCATTATGTTCTGTGTATTCTTTCTTTTAGCTCCAGTACATCTTCTGTTTCTTAAATTGTGTTATGCCTCAGCATTATCCACTTATTTTTGATGTCCTTGTCACTGCCATTTAACTGCCTTCGATGTCAAAACATTGTCTTCTTCGTTACTAAAATTTTTAACCAAATCTGGCGATTTTTGAGTTTATGTGTTGCAAATTGTGCACTCAGTGTACCACTTTTCTCTCTCACTTTAAACATTTATTTTTTTATTTTGAGTAAGAATTGATCAGAGTCGAAATCAGCTCCTCTGCATGATCTTACAACCACTACATCGGATGCATGATGCATGTCACCCATTTATCATTATGTATGTGATCAATCTAGTTGTTCGTGATACCATCAAGTGATACCCATGTAGCTTTGTGTATGTCCTTCCTTGGGATACATGTACTCCTAATTATTAGATTACTCCCAAGGGCTAAATCTACCAATCGATGTCCATTATCATTGCATTCATCATGTAAACTGTTGTAACCTGCTGTTGCCGTATATGCTTCTTCCTTTCCAACCTTGGTGTTAAAATCCCCCAATACAATTACAACATTTTGTATTGTGATGCTTCCCTTAAGTTGCTCAAGTTGGCTATAAAATTAATCTTTATTGTTATCTTCAAATTGCTCCGTGTACGGATAAGTGCAGATGATGGTAATGTTTAAGAATTTGGTCTATATTCTAAGAGTGCCCACTCTGTCTGAAACGGCCTTAAAGTCCAACGCTGGAGCAAGCATGGTATTATTCACAAGAAACCCTGTATAATTTCGTCTATTATGTCATTCACTGTAAAACATGCTGTAGTTACCAGTTTGGATTGTGCCATCACCCTGCCTTCTTTCTTCCTGCAGTGCTGCTATCCTTATTTTATATTTAGTTATCTGTTCCTTTAAATCTGCTAGAGCTCCTGCTCTAGCTAGAGTTCTGACCTTCCACATTTATCCATTTTTGGTTAACATTCCTGGTTCATTAAATCCATTACGAGGCACATTCTGTGTTTTGTTCTGAACTTAAAGAATTTCGCAACCCTCAACCCGGAGGGACAGGTGATTTTTGGTCAATGTTTTCTCCCCTTAGACTTTGGTGATCCAACACCATTTACTACAAGGCAGCAGCAGCTAGTTTTGGTCCCCTAACACCCTCTTAATTGATGGCTCCTTTTATTATTATAGTAGCACATCCTAACATAACTAAACTGACTAAACCTGAACTAAACTGTTTGTTGTTTTTCTTGTTTTAGTGGAAGTTCCTCGTCCAGGACTGAGGAGGCGATAGAATGCTACCAGAGAGCTGCCAACATGTTCAAAATGGCCAAGAAGTGGGGTCAGGCCGGCGCCGCTTTCTGTGAGGCAGCTACACTCCACGCTAAGGTTGGGAGTCGACATGAAGCTGCCACAAACTACGTAGACGCTGCTAACTGCTACAAGAAATCAGACCCTAACGGTAACAATACTTTTCTACTAATTCTACTTCAGATTATTACTTTTCACCTTGTTGAAGTAACACCTAGGATTCATATAAGCTTCCTTTCTGTATGTCGGCCATAGCTAAGTCTAGCTTATAGTTTTCCTACTCGAACCTATCTTGTTAACCTCCTACTACAGTCTGTGCCAAACGAGAGTTAGTGCGTTGACAGCGAAGCAATAGAAAGCAGCAAATACAATTAGCAAATGGGGTGGGGAGCCAATGAGAGCTCAAGATTTGCCCTCTAGATAACCATATAAGAAGGTGAATGTAGTGGCTTTATTTTTTCCCTCAGAGGTTAAGCTCAGAGGTTCCCTCAGAGCTTAAGTACCAGTCTTGCCCGGGTGTTTAAAAAAACCAAAACATTGCTCATTATAATAAAATAAATGAAAACTCACGCTGTTTTGCAAGTCTTTGCTCTACTCCATTTTTTTTTTGGTTGTATTTTTATGATAATTACAATTAACTTCTAAAGGCTTTAATGATAAAGAACTAAAACCAATGAAAAATAACACATCTCATCGTATTTGCCGGTTGAAAACTTACTCTGCAAATTCTTGTATTTTTCCTTTCCACTTGTTTAAATATTTTTTTTTTTACTACGTTTTTATCAGCTTGCTTTCTTGTTCTTGTTTGTTTGTTTCTGTGTCCATTAAAAATTTTGCAATTAATTTTTAACTAACTTCCCGAGTAGCTAGACATTTGAAACTTTTAGAGTAGCTCAGAACACAATGACTATGCATTATTTTAATACTTTCAGCAGAATTTAATTAGTTTTCAGCAAATTTTGTTGTTGTATGGAAAGTTTGGAAAAAAACCGCAAGTTATTTTATTTGTTTTGACATGGCCCATATTTACGATCTTCATTTTTAAAGCAGGTTTTAAATTTATGATTTATGACAAAAAATTTAAAATGTAGTATATAAAAAGTTCTTTTTATCTTGTTATTAATTCTATTTCAATAGTCTACAAAAACAAAAACACCTCTAAATTGAAACATTCCCCCATGGCATCACATGGGGCTCACACTGCATAAATTGATGAAGCAAAAAACGTTAATATCAGAGGTAGCCATCTATTAGAAATCTTATCTAAATTTATGTGGAATATGTGGTTCTAAATCATGTTTATCATCGGGTGAGTAGGTCATGGTTCTGGAATTTATTAAACTTATAATTTAATTGCAGTTATAAAATATTTATCAAATTAAACTTATAACTTGGCAACCTTGAGTGTTATCAGTGGTCAGTGATACTAACAGACCATATAGATTTAGAATTAAGTGATGAAGATTATTTGACTTCGTATTAGATTAGGTAATATGTGCAACAACGGTTTCTAAGCCAGAGTCTAATAAATCCAGATTTTCCTGAGGATGTCAAGTTTAATATTTGATGGAGTTGCGCCAAAAGGGCCAATCTGCATTTTGTATTTAAATTCTAAAACTTGAAAAGCTATAATGACAAATTAATATTTGAATGCCTTATTTATATTTTTATTCATTTAAAATATATTTGGCTACCTAATCAATAAGTCAAAATAATCAAATTTCTTTTTATTAATTATAAGTAAAAAAACAAATGTGATAATAGTTGCAGATTAGCCCTTGTGGATTTATTCAGATTGGCCCTTTTGGCGCAACACTATCATGTCTTAGTAGCTGTTCTAGGACATATAGATTTTATGTGTGCTGTCCTTTGGCTGTTTCAATTTTGAACTACAAAATCAAATACAATTGCTTTCATTATTTGTACTTTAATTTCTGGTTTATTTTCTTTCTACAATACAGATAGGGTTTTAAATTAATGCTCTATTTATATTATAATTGTTTTATTGATCTTCTATCAAAACATTCATTTATTTACTTCAGTTTTATTTCTTGTGGCACTTTTTAACTTGATTGACATTAATTGAAAAAAAAAAAAAAAGAAGAAATACAGAAACATGGAATTTTATAATTCAATTTTTAAGTTTTTGGTAGTCTTCATACTACGGAAAGTTTAAATATCAATTTAAATCAAATAATAATCATTATTAATAATGGGAGACAGACAGAGAAAAATAGACTCCAGCGCCAACTTCAAAACTTAAAAATTGAATTTCGAATTAATTGTACAAGGTACAGGTACCAATTGAGTACTTTATAATCATAAGCGTTAATTCTCGATTTAGTTCTAATGTCATAAATTGACTTGCTAAATATATATGAATATTGAAAGCTTGGATTTGGGAATAGTTATCAGTTACGTCAGAGAAAAACCATTCTCCCGCGTAGCTTAGTTGGTTAAAGAGCATCTGCACCGGAAATGCGGAAGGCCCGGGTTCGAGTCCCGGCGCCGGAGTCTATTTTTCTCTTTCTGTCTCCCATTATTAATAATGATTATTATTTGATTTAAATTGAATTTTATTATGAGTTTATCTTAGCGTGGCCTTTCTGCTTCTGGAAATGAAAGTTTTACTTAAGCTTGCTGTTAGTTACCACTACTAAGTAGTTGTTTTCATATTTTAATTATTTTCGTTTTTCAGAATAATTTCCTAGATAATGGGTGTTTAATCATCTTATTAGCTAGGTTTCTATGACATTGAATTCAACTAATGACCAATTACTGTTTTTAACTTAAAACATATTTTCCTGTCGCCATTTGAAAATTGAATGACCAGTTTCCTCTTCAAGTTGGATCCACGGTGTGAGAATTCTATATTAGTCAAAGTAGATATGCTTAAATTCTACAACCTAGTCTATTTCTAGTTCGGAAATTATAGCAGAGAAAATTTAATTGACACTTTAAGGTTTTAACCACTTTTAATGACTAAATACTAAGTATAAATTTGACTTACATTAAGCCCCCAGTTTTTTTTTTATTTACGTTATTTTTTTTAATATGTCTGGTATTGGATTCTTTTAGGGTTCATAGAAAAATTAAAATAATTAAAATTCATTCTATTTCTACAACGTTTCAGTCTGACCAGCCATTTTCAAGCCTAAAAATGTACGTTTATTCAATCAGTTTAACTACAATAAAGTACATTTACACCTATCAAAAGGATAAGTTAAGATATGTTAATTTACCTTATAATTACAAAATTGAGGTAAGCGAAGTCAAATTCTGTCATTATATTAGGAACTCTTATAGTTCAGTCGCCTGGTAATAAATTACACCTCAGGCGGTCAGGCCTTGCCGAATTAGAATGAATGAAAGTAATTCAATTTTTCCTTGAACCCTAAAAGGATCTACTACTAGACATTAAGATTATTAGAAGGTACACCTACAGCCAATATTCATATGCATGTTAATATTGATTTATTGAATATACTCATTATTAAACAGGGATTTGTCTTAAACAGATTTAAAGCTGTAATAGTTATTTATGCACCTAGGGAGTAAAGTAAGCCATTATTCCCTGATCGAAAAAGTTGGTTCTTGAGGCGAAGCCAAAGGAACTACGGTCCCTAAATCCCAAGGCGAAGCCGAGGGAATTAGAGTTTTTGATTCCCGTGGCGCAGCCGAGGGAATAACACTAATTAGCTCATTATCGCAAAGTGAATAATGGCACTTTACTCACGAGGTACATACAATATTTTATCTCCAGTAGGTAGTAAATTCACATTTTCGTCCATTGTCCAATAATTATTAGCACTTTTAATAGCAGATATAAGAGATTCAATATTAAAAACATATAAGAATTGGAATTAAACTCAAATAGAAGGTTATTTAGATGCAGGTTATAAACAAACATAAACATGATCGTAAAAGCAGTGACGCCAACCTGATTTCAATAACTTCATTACATTAACCATTAATTTTATACTATGTATAAAATAATTAAGTTGCAATCTTTACTTTTTCGCCCTACTTTACTTTTTCTCCCTACTTTTTGATTCAGGGAGGAAAAGACCTGCTTTAGTCCCTCTAATCTAATCCAAAATCATAACTTTTTCTTCCTGCAGAAGATAAAACTTTTTTTTTTGTTTATGATTGTTATACTAGTGCATCTATTATGAAGTAGTAATATTTACTATGTGTTGGTTGTTTGTAGAGGGAGTCAACTGTTTACTGAAAGCCATAGAGATCTACACTGACATGGGTCGGTTCTCCCTGGCAGCTAAGCACCACCAGACTATAGCGGAGATCTACGAGACCGAGGCAGTGGATCTAGAGAGAGCGGTGCAGCACTATGAACAGGCAGCAGATTACTTCAGGGGAGAGGAGTCCAACTCAAGTGCTAACAAGTGCATGCTCAAAGTGGCACAGTATGCTGCTCAGCTAGAGAACTATGATAAGGCTATACAGATATATGAACAGGTAAGCCCTTTCTTTCTTATCAAAACTCTTATATTCTTATGTAAGAATGCGTATCACCTTTCTTTTTTTTAACTGGGGGGGGGGGGGGACAACTGCCAGAGACATTGCCTGCATTATTTACAACCCTGCTTTGATTTAAACTGTTTTTTGACATTTTCATGTTTTGGATGTGGTACATAACTTGAAAAGTGTTACTAGAAATCGTTACCCGGTGTATCAAGGAGTTAGAAGGATATAGGAGGTGTGCACAGGCTGTCTCCAGCTGTTGGACCTCCCTCTACCCCGCTTCCTAGGGCCAAAGAAAGTCGAAAAGATTTATATGTGTATCTGGGAGTTAGGAAACTATAAGAGGTGTGCTATCAACTCCCTGCCCTCTATCGGCATATCCCTACCTCCAAGGACTATAATACACCATTCTCAGTTGAATCTAATTCAGGAATCATCGGGTCCGTCCTTCTACTACTTACTCGGGAGTCTACTTCTACTACTACATTTTCTCCTCTACATCTTTAAACACGCACTCTTTTACTGTCTATTCGTCTTTAATTATTATGAACCAACATAAAGACTCATCTTAAAGATAACTAATTTTTCTTTTACGAAATTAATAATAATTAGATCGCTTTTATTATATGCGCTTTTTTGTGATATTTTAAAGCATATTCGATTTGATCTTTACATTACAACTGTTAAAGTGTATATATGAGAGTTATTTTTCTTCAGACCGTATCTCACTAACTCTCATATATATTATTATTAATACATATTTCATATTACCAATTATTAATATAATGTTTTGAATATATTTAACATATTATTCAATTTAAAACAATAGTTATGTTGCAAAAATCAAACTAACAACCGCCTTCAATTAAAATAGAGTATGTTTTATAATTTTCTACAAAAATATATTACAGTGATGACTGGGCTGGTAGACAATCCCTTAACACCGGGAAGCGAACCTGGGGGTATTATTTCATGTCGGTAGCTTACGCAGAGTGAAGACATGAAAATGTCTCACTGTCTTGTGGACTCGTATGCAAGAAGTATTTTTTTTGTATTAATTATAACCCTTATAATAAGGGAAAATACTTCTCATGCACTTTTGCATTATTGGAGTAGAATCCTCTACTTATATAACATTGCGATGCAGAACATCTTGTTTATTTTATAGATGCAAGACATGTCATTAGATTTGTTGAAAGTCTAAAATTGTAAGTTGCGGATGTGTTAATAGATTGCCTCTTCATCGCTAGACAGTTCGCTGCTCAAGTACAGTGCCAAGGAGTATTTCTTCAGGGCAGCTCTGTGTCACCTATGTGTGGACGTGCTGAACGCTCAGCAAGCCATGGAACGCTACATCGACCTATATCCAGCCTTCCAAGACTCCAGGGAGTGCAAACTACTAAAGGTAAACACACACTGTCTTTCAGATAGATGATGAAATTATAAGCTATTGGTTTTTACAAAATCATTTGTATTAGGCGGTGAACCAATTAAGTTTCAAAAAAAATTGAGGGTAAAAATAAATAAAATTGTAATCACCTATGACCACTGACTGACCTGTCAGTTATGTTATTTCCATACAAATAATTTTATTTTAAACAGCAAAGATTTTGCTGTAGGGCTCATCAAGCTCTACCCTACAGTGCCAGAACCTTGTTCCCCTCACCTTGGGGACCTCTAGCACCTCTGTGCCAGCAATCGCTCTTAAATTTGGCTGTCACATATTCCGGATTCCGGATGAAAATACAGTAATCAGTATTAGTTGAAGAATTTGGCTCCAATTAAAAAATTAGAAATTTAATTTCAGGGATTGAGCAACCTTAAATACTGATAGCTAAGATAGGTTAGCATAAATTATAACATTTAATATGACTAAGGCTTAAAAGTAGAAACAATTATTATATTTTTTTAAAAAAATAATAAAACTGAGCTTTATTTTAAGAACCCCACTGTACTATAAATAAGCACATGTGATAAAAGTGTGAGGTGCTGTAAATAGTTTTAGTTGTTTGTCGATAGCACTCCTTGTTTCTGCTTTTATCCTTGGTGTCATACTCATAAACTGCTCACAGCAGTCCTAATGAAGTACTGCTCATAGTACTGTGGCTGTTATTATCTTTTTTTTTTTTTTTTCTTTTTTTTTTAAGTATAATATTATAATGACTTCTATGCTGAATGCATTCCCCCACACTTTGACGCATGCTTATATAGCTTACTAATGACCACACCATACTTGCTTCGGTGGTACAATGTACAAATGTATGATGTGTGAAGTAGCTGGAACTCTCTACCACTTGGCGTAAAAACGGCCTTAAAGATGGCCTAATTGCAAGGTTCGAACAAGTGGTTCATCCTACCCGTTCCTAGTAGGAAATACTTGACTACTACTACTATGCTGAATGCATTAAAATACCTTAAGACCTTGTTATTGCCATGGATATGTAAGCATCACTGGTAATCTGTAAATGTTATGAGTTGTTCTGACTAATAATAAGACAAAGAGATGTTAATATTGTGTTGTTGTGTCGGCAGGTATTAACAGATCACATAGAGGAGCAGAATGCCGACGGTTTTACGGAGGCAGTGAAGGATTACGACTCGATATCAAGACTCGACCAGTGGTACACGACCATCCTCCTCCGTATCAAGAAACAAGTCAACGACAACCCCGATCTCCGCTAATTCTCCCGTTCATCTCCCCACCCCTCGGTACATCTGCGGTGTCTCCTGCTCCAGGGCTACCCTCGCTTCTCTTCACACTCTACTAATAACCTTATACATAATAGTCAAATTAAAGTCATCTTGGTATTTTTTACCTTTTAACTCCTCAGTTTCTCCTTATTTCAAATTGTCCTTTTTTAACTACATTTACGTGTGGAGGAGATTCCTATCTAATGAAGATCTTATCTAAGTCGGTGCAAAATGCTGTATTAATAATGATTTATATTGATATTTGTAATAACTTAGTTTTTGTAAATATGATGAAGATCGAGTGAACCTGGTAAAAGTGATTTTTCTTTTATTTTAATTGAGATTTTGTATAAAAACTCAAAGATAAAATTCATTTTGTTATTCATAAATTGTAGGACCTAATATTTGAAAGTGGTCCCCCTTTTTTTTTTATCTATTTAAGTGGTCAAAAAATAATATTTTAGACCGTTTTAAGAGGATTTGGACCACTTTATAATTAGATGAAAACCAATTTAAATATTATATATATTTGTGAGTGAAGTTAGACAATAAACGGAAGGATTAGAGTGTGTATGAGTTGAGTTGAATTAGAGTTTGGCTGGAGTTGGGCGCACTTAACTACACCCACATTACCAAATAAATATGATATTGAGACAATTTTCCTCGTCTCTGTGTTTTCTTTCAACATACAAATATTTATTATTATGCCTTTTGTATCGACTAAGTACCCTGGAAGTATAAAAAAATTAAAGCCGGGTTTACACGGGTAGAGTAAACAGTAGGGTAGTGTAGCGAGTAGAGTAACTCTACCCGTAAAAACCCGAAAAAACGCTCAGTAGAGTAGACCGCATGCAGTAAAGTGGACTCTACTCTACTTCCCCCTCCACAGCTCCCACTTTACTAGCTTTCCCACTCTACCCGTGTAAACGTCTTCATAGCAAGTAGCAAGTAGAGTTGAGAACTGTAAACAAACAGCTTTCACTCAGCGTACTATACTTACTACTAGCTTATGTGTAAACGCTCCAAAATCTAAATTGGTAGAGTGGGAAGTAGAGTGCACTCTACTCGCTACTCTACTCTCCTGTTTACTCTACCTGTGTAAACCCGGCTTAAGGTTTTTTTGCGCTATTTGACACCTGTATTAAGACCTGGCCTTCCACCCTGCTTTACCCATTCCACCGCTTCCAGTTCATTATTATACGTCTTTCTCACATATATAACTTATTTTCTTTTTCATTATGTTATTTAAATATTCTCTCTCTTAATCCCGGCCTTTAAACGTTGTATAATAATAATAATGAAAAAGAAAGAAAAAGAAATAGGTTCTCAATTTATATATATTATTTTAATTTATTTTTATCTTGTTTAATATATTCATTTAGTGAAATTAAACTAAAAAAATAAAATATTGGGTATTTGTTTTTTCCTCACTTCTAACAATGAAACACTACGAATCACAAAAAATTGGAATTATTTGATAATAAATATTGTTAAAATGTACTTTCACTGTAATTCTACATTTTATAAAATGATTTTCCTACTTTAGAAAACAACATAAAAGTAAATTGGGTTTATAAATATATATAAAAAATTATAATGGTATAATCTTAAGTAGAAATTAAATGTAAATTATTTGTACAAGTAATCTTAAACAAGAACTTTTTTTTTTTTTAATTTTTTGTTTTTTGAGAGAAAATTAAAAAAATGAACTCTTATTTTATCCTTTTATAAAATGAAATGGCCTAAGATAAAAAAAACAATTGAATTCAAAGAAAATAAGAGAAATTTATAAAAAGCGCAATTTTCACCGAGTATATCTAGATTTTTATCATAAGGATAAAGTTGATAAGTTTATGATTAATGTTATTGTTGAACTTGGGTAGATATGTATGTGATAGAGGCATTATACTTTTTATTCAACAGTTATTGCCATGAGCCAATCAAATTATCAACTTTATTCTTCAGTTTTATCAAAAATAAATTGTATAAAATCTTTCTTGTTACCGTTAACTTAACATCTTTTAACTCAGTTGTTTCTTCAAACCAAGAGTACGCTTATCTTAACTTGGTGCATAGGTTTCTGTAATAAATAAGTTGGTTTTTCGATGAAATCCACGTCATAAGTTGAAGTTCAACGTTTCGCTTCCACTACTGGACGTATATTCAGGGGTGTGATGCATCATGATGTTTACTTGAAGCAACTTCAAGACATACTCCAGTCGTCAGTATATCTTGTCGTTGCTTCAAGTAAAAAACCACGATGCACCACATCCCTGAAGATGCTCCCAGTAGTGGAAGCGAAACGATCAACTTCAACTCCTTTGTGGAGCGGATTTCACCGGAAAATCTAAGCTATTTGTCTATCTTACTTAAAATGAGGGATTTAGTCTGGTCAATTCAAACCTTCACATATTGGCCATTTTTTATCACCATATCATCCTTTTTATGGCTTAATTTGTCGATAAATTTTATCTGTTATGAAGTCATTATCGTTAATGTATAATAGCTGCAACGTAGGAGTGCCTCTCATTATATTCTATCTCTGCTTTCAGTTCCTACCAATTTCTCTAAAATCATATTTTTGATCAACACTTTTTTTTTATCTCTTGGCCGAAATAAAATATTGAATGTTTAAAGTTGAAAGCTAAATGTACGATTGTCTTTGATCAGAATAATCTTTATTAATTCATGTTGGGGGTTTATCCAACACAATTCTAATATAATATACTTTTTTTCTTTAAGTTAATAAGTATCACTTGTGATAAAATTGTTTATAAAGAAACAAGTTATAGCACTGAATATAAATAATTATTCTTATTTATAATATAATTTATTTTTTAAGTTGTTTTTTTTTTCAATAAATTTTAATTTTTTGTTTATATATATTTGTCCCCTTATTATAGACTGAAACTTGACCTCATCGATGAAACTTAATTAAGAGAGTTTACTTATTTCTGATATGGCTTCACTGTTACTTACAAAACTGGGCACACCTAGGGTAATGATTACTTACAAATGAATAGTAAAGGTTGTATGTACTTATTTTAAAAGGGATTTTATATCAAAGTAAAAAAAAAATTAAAAATCTCAGTGTGTTTTGCTTTGACGATAATCATAAATCTGGAACAAAAGTGTTAACCAACTTATTTTGTTTACATTCCCGATATGTTCCACACTAACCAATCTTTGAAAAGTAAAAATTAGTGGCTGATCCTTTTGTCTTTTAACCCATTTAATGTGTTTGGATCCACTGTGGTTGGATCCATTGTGGTTCCATGTTGTTCTAAGGCTGCTGCTGGGTTTGGATCCACTGTGGTTCCATGATGTGCTAAGGCTGCTGCTGCGTTTGGATCCACTGTGGTTCCATGTTGTGCTAAGGCTGCTGCTGGGGTTGGATCCACTGTGGTTCCATGATGTGCTAAGGCTGCTGCTGCGTTTGGTTCCATGTTGTGCTAAGGCTGCTGCTGCGTTTGGATCCACTGTGGTTCCATGTTGTGCTAAGGCTGCTGCTGGGGTTGGATCCACTGTGGTTCCATGATGTGCTAAGGCTGCTGCTGCGTTTGGATCCACTGTGGTTCCATGTTGTGCTAAGGCTGCTGCTGCGTTTGGATCCACTGTGGTTCCATGTTGTGCTAAAACTGCTGTTGTGGTTGGATCCCTAGTAGATCTAAGCTCACCCTTAAGTAGAATAAGTAGAATCCTCTTACAAGGGTCTGCCAGGCCCAATAGCATTTGTATCCATAGAGGATCACATCAAATTTGTTAATAGATTAACTTTTAAATCGTATTTTCTCATTTGGTATAAAAGTACCAGAGAAAAACTTTCCTCAATTGGTAGAGGCATTGAATGGGTTAAGTACCAGATACTGTTTTAAATTGTGATGTTTTGTTTTTTCTTTAAAAAACTCCATCATAATTGTCATATTTTTGAAGGACTTATTTAAAAAACCATATGTTAAAATGGTATTTGTGACCGGATTTGTACCTGCTGTGTGAACAAAATGCATTTTACTATAATATATATAGCGTTAAAAACAAGTATTACTTACTGTTCAATGTTTGGAATTAAAGTAGGTATTTATGAATGACAATTTAATTGACATTAAGAGCTATAAACATCCTAGCCTATGCCGACATTGTTTGCTTGTCAACTACGAAGGCGAGCTTAAATATATTTTATAACTTCTAAATAGAGAAATGAAAGGGGTATGAAATTAAGCATAGAAAAAAGACTGTGACGATGGTAATAGCCTGTGGGACAGCCGAAGATGTTGGATAACCATAAAAGGAGAGCTACAAATTATTATTAATAAGTCAAGTTGAGTTGCCTGCAACTAATTTTTACAGTTATTTGTCTGGAATTAACTGTACAATTAAAAATTAATAAGCCATCACTAAAATCCACTTGATGAATAAATAATTAATTGTATATGTTGATGCAAATAGGACCAGAGCGGCTTTATTCCAGAGAAAGAATTTTTAATAATGATATTTTCAAGTATTTCTCCTATCTTCTGGTGGGGGACTGTTAAAACCTACACACTACTTGCACTTGGTTAGGTGTGGTATGATTTTGTTGTTGTGTGAAGTGTACACTACTCCTATTTTCTACACAGATTCCTAATATATATGTTATAAGTGTGTGTGTGCGTTAAATAGGTTTTTTCCCTACTTGCGCCAATTTTGGGACTATCTTAGGATGTGTTACCACAACAGTGGAAAACCTGATAATGGAAGAAAAACATATTGGGAATTTGTCCACAGCTTTCAATATGATACTGGTAGTAGAATGAGAGATTTTAGTAATAGTATTCTTACTCATAACTTGATTAAGAAGGACATGAAACAAGAAAGAATGTATAAAAGGTTTCCATAGGTCTAAACTGAATTCTTTTTCTATATATTACGAAGCTAAGTAGACCCTTTTTAATTTTGTTTTGTGTTTGGCCACAATAGGTGCTGGCACCTCTTAAATCAATCATTGCTCTATCAAACGTTGCCAAAACTCTTGGGATCTACTAACAGAAGTTACAAAATTATCCCCCTTCTTGTGAAAAATCATGGGCCATGTCTCAAAATAAAACTATTTTTACTGTTCGTTTTTAATACCTGTAATCAACTATAATAATGCCATTATACTTTGTAAATCTGATAGCTCAGATTGACCAACCTATGTGAGGGATAAAATAAAACCACTAGGAGGTTATCTTAAGGTTATCCAGAGATATTTTTGTTTACCTAGTTGCCCTGACCTAATACCTGCCGAAATCTTGATCTCTTATTGGCTCCCCTTCCTCCCCCTCCCATAATGAATAACATACTATAATGGCATGAGTATAGTTCTTATCATTTCCACAGTGAGATTTAATTGCAAGTAGATGCATAACAAAATCCATAACACATTTCAAATTTCAAAAAGTTTTTAAAATAAAAGTAAAATTAATAGATTTTGAGAAGCAAGTTGAGAGAGGCCTGTTGTTTTTTGTTTTGGTTTTTCTCAACTTATTTCTTATTTTGTCTATTCTTTGTGTATACTTGTTAGTATGTTTTAATGCTATTTTGAGCTGTGTATAATTGTTAGTATATTGTAATGATTTGATGCTAGTTTTAGCACATTCTAGATGCATATGAAGCACTTGTGGAACCAAAATACGAACTTATAATTATCTGAGGTCAAATTCCAGATGGAGGAGATATTTTGATACACTAATAGTCACTTTTTTTTATATATATTTTAAGTGTTTTATCACTCCGCCCTTTATTTATCTTTTACTGAATTAGAGTGTGAAGCAATAAAAACCATTAATAATAATAAATCCAAGTTGTAAATCTATAATCTCTTATTATTCCAAATTAAAATTAATTTTATTTAAATCGTGAAGTAATTCTTTCCCCAAAAAAGCAATTCCTGGCTCTTACTCATTTTTAAGTTGCTGCTTAACCTCCCCCCCCCCCTTACCTCTATTAATATTATTTCCATTTATAAAATACAACTATTGACTTTAATCATTAAGGAATTTACCAGGAAAAAAAATCAGAATATATTTAATTAAGTAAAGGACAGCTGTCATTGTTTTTTAATGTTCCTTAGCAAAGTCAATAATGTTTTATATTAATACCTATTTAATAATGAATGATAAATCTTTCCACTAGTTAAGAACCTTTTAATTTGAAAATAATAAATTTAACTTTAAGTAATTAGTTAGTAATTGTTATGTTTTTACATATATTTTTTTTTTATTGAACAAGTGGATAGACACTGAATTGAAAACCCAGACAGAATAGTAAATCCAAATAAACACATGTGTAAAGTAGCCGACTAAGTCTGTCTGCTTTTCTCTTTTTACCACTTGTCTCTTTTTTCTTTATTTATAGATTTTTTTTCTTGTTCGTTCGTGTCCTTGGTAAATAGTAATTTTATTTGTAAATATTTATATATAAAAATATATATACTAATTATTTATAAACTTATTATTGGAATAGCTTATAATAATAATTATCAATTATTTAACAAAGAAATCATATTTGTAATATTATTTTCACAACTACTAAAAATCATTTTGTAGATTATGTAATTAAATAAAAATCATCTACAAGTGCTAATTTTTATTAATAAATATGAAATAATTCACCGATTCTTTGGGTTTTACTCGATTCTATGAAAAAGCTCTAAAATGCCAGTTTATAATATTAAGATTTTTTAACGATAATAATAATAAACAAATAGCTGTTATAATATTTATAATGAATGTGTATGTACTAGATAAAATAATAAATCGTAAAAAAGAAATGTCGCTGCAATAAAAAAATACTCAATTTAAGTTAAATTGATTATCTTAATAGAAAATGTTCATTGATAAATTTTATTAATATATTTGATAAAAAAAAATAAAAAAAATCACCTTTATAAATGAAGCCTAAAATGGAATTACGTTAGACATTTAATTTGATGAAGTAGTGTATTACCCTTTTATAAATATAGTTTCAATAATTATGCTAACTGCTCCAGGTTTAAAGGAATAAGAATAAAGCTTTTAAATCTACATGCGATATTTCAGCCCCACTTTGGCCATTATTAAGCTAAAAAAATAATTAATTTACAATTATCTACACATCCATTTTACATTATTTAAAAATCAACATAATTAAACCAAACAAAGACACAACTTGTACAATAAAATTTATTCAACTAAGCTTAATAATATTTTTCCTACAGTTGACCGATAATTGGTAAGTGTTATGATGATAAAATAATAACAGCGTTTGGTTAGGTTTGCTGAATCAGGCAAAAAAAGGCAACACTGGCTATAAATAGACTGTTTTAGTTGATTAGGCTAGTTGTTAGGCTGGTTTAGTTGATATTGTAAAACCTTTTTAAATGTTGATGAACACTATTATTTTATATTTTATTTACAGGTTAAAAACTAACTGTAGGAAAAATTTAATGTGCAACTCGAGCTTAAAGTGTCTTTACTGCACTCGAGAAACCTTTCTGCCCTCGTCTGCGGCTCGTGCGTAAATGTTTCTCTCTAGTGCAGCGAAGTGCCACTTTGCGCACTAGTTGCACAAATAAATATTATGCCACCTAAAGCTACTTAAATTTGGAACAATCTTAACATATGCAAAACCTCACGATACTACCTACAAGCAACATGACAATGATTGAAGCTGAATTTACAAATTTACAAAAGTAATGTTTGTAAAATTCAACTTCAATCATTGTTATGATCATTTGTTATGTTGCTTGCAGGTAGTACCATGAGGTTTTACGATTATTACAAATTTAAGGAGTTTTTTGGATGGCACAAAATATTATTAAAGCCTCGATTACACAAGAGCGAGTTTACTCACTAGCGAGTACCAAGTTTACTCCCTGGCGAGTACCTACTCGCTACTCGCTGGCGAGTGCCTACTCGCTACTCGCTCTGCAGCAGCTAATTACACACAGCGAGTAAAATCGCTAGAGAGTAGCGAGTAAATTCGCCATATTTCCCCGTTCCAGCGCTAGTGGAGTCAACACTTTATCAGTAGTCAGTGAGCGAGTTTACTAGCTTAACTATATTAGACGGAGCGAGTTTACTCGCGGCGAGCAAACTCGCTAGCGAGTAGGTTAGTTGAATATATTTTATTTTACAAATTGTGTCTTTGTTTTGTTTGGTTATATTGTTTTTTAAATAATGTAAAATGTATGTGTTGATAACTATAAATAAATTATAGTTTTAGCTTGATAATGGCTCAAGTAGGGCGGAAATATCGCATGTAGACATAAAAACGTAGTTTTTATTTATACCCTTAAGACCAGGAGCAGACGGCATACTTACTGAAAATGTAATTTGATTTTTTTTATTTATTTATTTATTTTTATTTATTTATTTTATTTTTTATATAAGTTTTTGCAACTCGAGTTAATAGTATTTGGAATTGTTTTATGCTTTAGTTAAATGATAAAATCGAATTGTTAGAGTAATGTAGAATTTGTTTGTAAAGCGAGAAAATAAATTATTCTGTGATTGAAAAAACATCATTATGTAAGTTCACACGATTCTGTGAAAACTGTTTTATGTTATTAAACAAACTGATTGAAGTTAAGCCTTGTCCACACTAGTAGACATATTTTGGTCTCAGAGACATGTCTAGTGATTTGTCTATAGACATCGGCTAGACAAACGGCGTCTACGGTCTCGTTGCTAGATCAAAAATCGCATGTCAATGGTTTTCCATACGAAATGGTAGACACGGTGCAACGGTAGTCATGTAGCGCAACGTGTCTACAAGTGTGGACGCTAGACCTAGACAATAGACGGTCTCAGGAGACGTCTATAGACACGTTGCTAGACATGTCTCGCAACGTGTCTACAAGTGTGGACGCTAGACCTAGACAATAGACGGTCTCAGGAGACGTCTATAGACACGTTGAGGTCTCATAGACCGTCTATAGACATGTTGCGCAACGTGTCTACTGGTGTGCACTAGGCTTTAGAAGTATTGACATGATTCCAAAAACATTTTATTCAAAGTTGTTAGGCATGAATAAAATTCTAAAAAAGTGAGATTTATTAATTTATTAAAAATAAAAAAACGATTAATATTTTAATTTCTCTCTAATAGTACTTATCATCAAAAAGGTTTCAACCTACTAGGAATTAGACGACTGCGCAACGAATGATGTAACCTAATGCATTGTCTGCCAATAAAAAATAAAATTTGCCCTTTGGATTCTTGGGTTTATATTGTCTCCTTAAGCAACTTATTGCCTTAGCAATCTTATTTAGATTTTGTTACACTGTAACCTGTAACAATCAAATGAATATAATGTTCAATACAATGCACACAGAAGAGACAGCAGGGTGGAGGTGAGGCATAGGCGAGGCTTGAAGTGTAACGTGTCTACTCCTCCTCAATCTAAACCTATGGGACAATGCACACTGAGGTGATGAGGCATGGATGCTCGCTACTCACTTCCTCTCATTCTTCTTCCTCACCTCTCAACTCATTTTAAAGAAATTTGCCTCCTGAAAGCTCTCCTGTTCTGTACTGAATATTTTATTTGGTTGATCAATATCGGCTTGTGGTTTTTATCGTGCTTCTTGACTGGCCTTTCTGTGGAGCTTTCACTAGCCTGAACCTAGCCTCTGCTCATTACCTCTTCTGTGTGCATTAAGCCTAAAGTTGGAAATATCAATAAAAATGATGTGAGGTGAAGTTACGATGTGTTTAACATAATTATTCTGTGCAGTTGTAGGTACACGAGCAGAAGTCTTATCCAGTTTTAGTCCACTTCATCATGTTGCAATGATGCTCCTTCCTCGCATTACAATTTCTGCAATGTGTCGATTTTGAAAGCACGAAAGTTATTGTGTTTATTTCAATGCCAAAAGTTTGACACTGTTTTAAATTGTACACCTATATTCACAATAAAATGCCATCAATTGTGATTATAGATATGTTATAGACTGTTCTAATGTATTTATTTAGAACGAAGAACTCAAATATTGTTAAATAATTATTACTTTGAAATAGATAAAACAAAATAATAAAAGACTTGGAACAGCAGATGCTTTCAACATTGCTACAGAACCGTTTGTGAGCGTGGGGAATATGTTAGCTATGCCAGTGAAAATGTAACATGAGTGTTATTCTCAGATTCATGGGACTGTTTGATAGTTACAATTTACGGCAACTAAATAAGTAAAAAAAAAAACATTATATGAGAAAAATACACAACATTGTTCCCACAATAATGAAACAGCTGGAGACAGACTGTGCACACCTCCTATATCTTTCTAACGCCTTGATACACCGGGTAACGATTTCTAGTAACACTTTTCGAGTTATGTACCACAGCCAAAACATTAAAATGTCAATAATGTGTTTTTTAAACTAATCCAAATGGACTTGATGTCATTGAAAATTTTTTTTAAAATCTAATTTGTTTTTTTTTTGTATTTTGATATTGTAGTAATGAAACTAGTCGATAAAAGTTTGTTATACAAATTAAAAAAAGCTTGGGCTTGCTTTTTATACTGTAAGCAGTACCTTTTTCCTAATAAATAATTAGAAATTTTTTTAAATGATTAATTATTTCAACGTGTAGACAAAAATTTCTTAAATTTTAAGATTGAAAATTGACTAAACAAAATTTAACTGTGAGTTGATTCCAGGGAAAAAATAAATTGATTTAATTTATATATCGAGAAATGTATGAGTCTGAATTTGAGAAAGTAAAATGTATTGTTTTTTTTTTTTTGTTAAATTTTAGAATGGGATAGATAGGTTTTAAATTGCAGAAAGTTAATTTTATATTTATTTTTTAAATTTAATT
>KZ651126.1:202939-216807 GCA_001010745.2 Gerris buenoi
CTAATTAAAATATATTTATTTTATAGTAAAATGTACGATAAAATTTGATCCATACAGGATATAAACTAAATATAATTAAAAGTAGAAAAATGAAATTAATAAATTTAAAAAATATCAATAGAGTAACATATAAACCGATTTGCATTTAAATTGTACCGTCACTCTCTCCATGCTAAAATAAATAATAATATAATATAATATTATTCTTATTTTCTTATTTGATGTAAATACGTTGAGTGGAAAGGAAAAGGTGGCTGAATTATATCAGATGCAAAGCGTGGATCAGATGTAAAGCGTATGAGATCAGATGTAAAGGGTATGAGATCAGATGTAAAGCGTATGAGATCAGATGTAAAGGGTATGACAAGATGTAAAGCGAATAACTTCAGATGTAAAGCATATAATATCAGATATAAAGCATATGATAGTAGATGTAAAGAGTATAACATCAGATGTAAAGCGAATTACATCAAAATGTCAAGATGTAAAGCATATGATATCAGATGTATAGAGTATGACTCAGATGTAAAGCGCACGAGATCATGTGTAAAGCATATGACTTCAGATGTAAAGCGTATGACATTAGTTGTAAAGAATATGGCATCAGTTGTAAAGCAAATGACATCAGTTGTAAAGAGTATGACTTCAGATGTAAAGTGCAGGACATCAGATGTAACGCGTACGACAAGATGTAAAGCGTATAAAATTTAAAGCGAATGACATCAGGTCAGGTGTAAAGCGTTATGACAAGATGTAAAGCGTATGACAAGATGTAAAGCGTATGACAAGATGTAAAGCGTATGACAAGATGTAAAGCGTATGAGATCAGATGTAAAGCGTATGGCTTCAGATGTAAAGAGTTTGGGTTCAGAGGCAAAGCGTATGACATGCCCACTTGATTGAAAACTTTGAAAAAAAGCCAGTATGAAAACAACGATAGAAAGCTTTCTATTGCTGATACAGAGGCTAACTTATCGTACAGGTACAAAACATTCCATATACCACCTATTCTAATATGATTTATGACTAAAGACATGCACGGTGCATACTGTAGACACTTTTCACTCCTAGACCACTATACTTTCTACTAAAATATGAAAGATTAATTTTTACTATCATCCATGTTTTGAAGAACCTATAAACATTTTGATTATGGGCTTGCGGTTGTCTTCAGTTAGTACAAAAATAATCATATTGATATCCGAACAAGAAGAGTTGTATTGTTAATATTATGGTAAGTCTTTATGGTTTTAGTCCCGTTCAACAGCTTAGGTCATTACAGGAAGGGGGCTATCTGGGCACTTTACTCATCTACGTGATGAGAGTATCAGTGTGAAATATGTCTCACCTTTCTGGGATTCGAACTCACAGCCGAAGTTTAGACCTTAGTAAGTTATTATTTTATTATACTTTGTGAGTTATAGTAATTATTTATAGTTTTGAAATCCTAAAACGCAGACCACTTATGTGGAAGACCAAACTCTTAAAATTTGTGTAAAGTGTTTGATCGTTAACAGTGAATAACATCTTGATTTTTTATTGAACATTTGTTAACAATGCTGGGTGAATATTGTGGGGGGGGGGGCAGTCTGGACATTGAACATAAAGATGTGTGGTTAGTTGTCACCCATCCAACTACTGACCATACCCTATGCTGCTTAACCTGATTGAATGAGAGCCAACCACTCCCCCCTATGAGGTACCAAGGCCTCCTAATCATTTATAGTTAGTAAAATTCCATTATATAAAATTACGTGACTTGAAAAGGGGGGTGGGAGAGGGGAGGAGAGGAGGGGGTTATTTTATCTAATATCGGATCTAGAAATATATTAATATAATAATAAATAATAGACGTAACCCACTTTAAGAGATTATTTTATTTTCTTAAGGCATGAATCAGTTCAGAATGATTAGTCAATATTTATTTAAATGCATAATGTAATATGTAGAAATATATATTTTTCAACTGCAAAGGGGAAAAAAATAATATGAAGAGCAAAAATTGGACGGGGTTTAGATGTTGCTGGCCAGCTCATAAGGGCTTAATCTGCTTTCTTTTTACAAGCTTTTATTTGACTTTCAATGTGTGTATGTATGTATGTTCGAGTCAATCTTGCATCTGAATTTTAAAGCAGTTATCCTAAACCGATTGAATTGAAATTATTTTGTCTATAGCCTGAGTATTATACGTATTATTTTAATACATCAACGGACCAGTTTTTATAACCTTTTTATAATTTCGTTTCATATTAAAATAATATTAATTGTAAATTTAATTTTTTCTTTATTAAAAAAGATTGTAAATTACAATTTTTTTTTAAATTATCAAATAATTATTAATGAAGAAGAATAAAATGTTTGCCGGGCACCAGGAGCTGAACCACGAATATAGCATGTGCTATTGTTTACATAATTCACTTTTATCATTATAGGCCAAGCGCATAAGGGAGAATTTTTGCTAGACAGTTTTGTCGTTACCTCAAGGGGTTAATAAAATATATGGGAACGCGCACACTGGAGGCAAAGACAGGTGCAAAACAATAGAGTCCTCCAGCTTAGATCCCGACATAATTCTGTCCGCAGACTGTTAGGTACAAATCATATCAGCTATTTCCATGAGATCCATCTCGCCGGGTACAAGGTATGTGACTGTCTTGCCGCCAGTGTGCAAGGCTGTAGCAACATTACATGTGGCAAGGCAGACACAACGAAGACACTTCAGAAACAGTTTGCAGACTGTTTTGTCTCCAGTGTGCATCTGACCTTAAAGTATATTTTCAAGCAAGGGAAAATTTAAATTTGCAACATACCCTCTTAAGATTGAACAATAGAAACTCCTGTAACTGTAAAACATTCTAGTCACATAATATGACAATCCCATATTTTTTTTTTTAGTTAGATAGAATATTGAAGGATAACAAATATTGCTAAAATTCCATTAAAAATGACAACGTATTACTAGTTAACACTAGATGTAGTAGAGAGATGTATTAAGTAATTCCATTTTTATCTAAGTACTCTAGTCATTAAAACAAATGATGTAGTATTTTTAAATTGGAATTTGCGGTCCAAATATCAATAACAGATTTTTATCCCAGCCCGAAGGTATACTGGTGGTGGAACAGGGTTTTAATCGAGCTTTCTCTACCCTACAAAATATTTATAATAATGATTTAAATGGAAATAACCTCTCTTACCTGTCTTTAGTCGAGTTTGTTTACAATTTTATTTGAGTTTTGCCTCCAAAATGTATCTAAAATTTAGCGATTAATCGGCTAATACAAACGATTTGGTAAAACTAATGACTGATTATTGTCTAGTCATGGGGAATACATAATCTCTGCAAATTTCAGCTTTCTGAGTAGTCGAGAAGTGGGTCCAATTTAAGTTACTAGATGTATCCCTGTCAAACAAGTCAATTTCAAGCGTGTAAAAGATCAATATTATTTTCATAAATATCTCGAAAACTAGATTTTTCCTGGGAAAACGACTTATACCGTTAGATTAATATTTAAATGCACTAAATTATAAATTTTATTTTTTATAAAAATCGTCGGAACCGTTATCGAGAAATTATATTTTTTCCAGATTTGTTTGGGGGGTAGCACCCCCAAATTAATAACTAATATTTATTTGTCAATTTCGCCTCAGGGTATAATTTTTTTGAACCTGTATACCAAAATCGGTCTGATTGTATATTTGTATATGCTCCACGCAACGACACACAGACATTTTTTAACAACCAATTTTTTGGACTCGAGGGACCTCAAAACGTGTAAATCCATCAAAATCTCAAAGTAGAATTTTCGCGCCATCGCAATGCTTTCTCTTAATACAGTGTGCCCCTAGATAGAATATCCGAGAGTAAAATATTTCCCCATTTGAGTTTTTTAGGAAAAAGTCATTCTTTATAAAAACTCTTGCTTGTTCTTTCCTCTAAAAATGGTAGTATTTTATGGATTTTGTGTACAGGGTGTCTTGTGTTCAGAGTTTCTTGAATTCTTCAAAAAAACTACCCGGAGTACTAACTACACTTATTTTTGATGATATCGAAAAATATTATTTTGAAAAGTGGCTCAATAAAATGGCAAAAACGTATAGATATTAAATATTATTTAATTTTTAAGTAAATAAAAATAAATTACTCACAAATCAAATAATTTGGGTAATCTCAATGAATAAAAACCAGAAAAAATGAATATCCTTTTCGAACTTCTTGAATGGATATCATTAATTTTGTGCCAAACGTTCTTACGTAGGTTCTTTGCACGCTATCGACGTGTGCCAAATTTTGTCTGTATCAATTATATTGGATTCTTCTTAAGTTATCCAGATGTAACCCATCAGCTACAAACAAACCAAAGTGCATTTTCCTTTGTGTCCTTAACCGTAGAAAGCTGAAATAATATGGCCACTTGCCTTGCTTTGTAATACGATACGTCTTGTACTTAAACGTCTTCTGAACATAGAATATAATGTTCAATTTGAGAAGTTTTTAATTCATAAAAAGTTCAAGAGATTCGTATTTTTAATTAAAATATCGTGTTATACAAGAAATAGTTCCTTAAATTTGGATTCTAAACCTGTATATCCTTGAAAAATTTGATTATTGTTGTTAAATAGAGATTGGATGTGTTGAAACGTCCCCCCTCTTATGGGCGTCTCGACCCAACCAACCCCATTAAAACAATAGTTTTGAAAAATTTATTTTAAATTTTCAAACTCGACTTAACCCAGACAAAAACCTCCATCAAGTTAGAAATCAGAAAATAATTATATTTTATGTTAAGATATACAGTAAAACTCAGGTTTACTTTACTTATTCGGATCCTCCTCTGCCTTGCGGTGTTGAGGAAAACCAAAAAGATTTCCACCCTCCTCTGTCCAATGACAGGCACCGAGCTTGTAGGAGGGACATTCCTCTTTGGACCAGGGTGGATGTGATGTTGTCCATCCATTCTTTTCCTTCCTCTTGGTTTTCACCCTTCACATCTGGCTTCCAGGGCTCTTTTTGGGAGTCACTCACTGTCCATCATATTTAGGTGCCCGTACCATCTAAGTTGAGCATTCACAACTGTTGTCAATACGGGCTGGATTATAGCCCAGTCTTATAGTAGAGTTCCTCACCCGGTCTCTCCTGGTCCTGGATTGCCCACTACCTTCCTCAGGTACCGCATATCTGTGGCTTGCACTCGACTCTGGGTTTTCTTAGTCAAAGTCCAAGACTTACAGCCATACGTCATTGTGGGTACGTAGATGGATTTGAAAACTGTCATCTTGGTTCTATGACTAACTTCAGCTTTACTAATGAAATCCCTATTCATGGCATGAAAAAGTCTGCCTGTAGCTGCTATTATTGCTTCTCTCTCTTCTTTGCAATTACCATCAGATTTCACCATCAGAATCACTCCACCATCAGAATCATTACCATCAGAATCACTCCTAAATACTTGAAGCTATGCAACTGTTCTGAGTGCTCGTCATGAATGGTGATCTAATGTTCCTTCCTCTCTATTACTACTATCATTGTCTTAATCTTAGCAACATTAATTCTAAGGCCTCTAGCTTCGAGCTCCTCTGTCCAGATATTCACTAATCTCTGAAGCTTCTCAGCAGACTCTCCTACCAGAACAAGGTCGTCCGCAAAAGCCATCGCTGAGAGAGTAACTGGTTGCAGCTGCCAGTAACCAAGATGGTAACCTCTTGTTTTGCCTTCACAGGCCTTGACGACATCATCCATAACCACGATGAATATGGCCGCTCCCTGACTTGTCGGTACGACATCGGTGCGGTATTTCTGCTTTACCGATAGCTTACCGAAAGCATGCCGAAAGCATACCGAAAGCTTACTGATACTGCCTTCATCTCCTCACTTGTCGGTATACTTTCGGTAAAATCTTGCAGTAACGGTAGTGTCGTGATTATGTCGTCGTCAGAAGAAGTTACTAAAGTAATTTGAATGTCCTTCTCTGTTGCCATGTTTGTAATCTCGGCCACGCTCAAAGATAGAATTATAGGAGTTTATTAATCTAGTACTTTCAACCGCTTATGTTTTTACTGGATGTTCTTACCGACTCTCGGTAAATACAGATTCCTTACCGCACCGCTCCCACGCATGCGCCCTAGTCAGTCCGCTCCCTCACTTAACGGTACGATATCATTAAGCTCTCGCTCGGTACCGAGTCGGTAAAATTCTTTACCGCGTGGTAAGGAATCGGTATACCGAGAGTCGGTAAGGACATGCAGTAAAAACAGAAGTGGTAAAATACTCAGGGTGGACTCATTAAAATACAGGCGCTCGGTAAAAATCTTACCGCATCGGCATAATATCTTACTGATACCTTAAAACATCTCCTGGTCTGACTCCGATGTTTGTGGAGAATTCTTCCGAGCTGGAGTTCGCTGTACGGACAAAGTTACGACAAATCTTGTAGAAGCTCTTGATTATAACGATTAAACTCCTTGAGATGCCCCGATTCTCAAGGGAAGCCCATAGTGACGGCCTTGGGATGCTATCGAATGCCTTCTGCAAATCGATAAAGCGTAGATGTACTTGCTTGTCGAACTCTATAGTCTAGCTGCTGTAAAGTGAAGATGAGGTTCTGGGTACTTCTGTTTGGGCGAAACCCACACTGAATCTCATCAAGGAGAGGTTCCACTTCAGCTCTCAGTCGTCAGGATTCGACTATAGATCTTTCCTGCCACACTCAAGAGAGAAATATCTCGGTGATTACCGCATTCCCTATTGTATCCTTTTTAAATACAGGAACAATAATGGCTGTATCCCAGACCTTGGGGATTTTCTTTGATCGCCAGGCATTGCACAATACTTTAAAAAGGAGTTCTTCTCCTTCTGTCCCCATATACTTTAACAATACCGGAGCAATGCTATCAGACCCTGCGGATTTTCCTAACTTCATCTTGTTTAGTGCCCGTTGCATTTCCTCTCGTGGAATGATGTCTTCTTCCCCTTCCTCCAGCGTGAAGTCTTCCTCGCCCCTAGCCCTATCTTCTGTACTTAGTGATTCCCTTTCTTCTGCATCCAGCAACTCTGCGAAGTATTCCCTCCATCCCTCCATTATCTTACTTTCTTCAGTAATTAAATTTCCCAGATTTAACATTAAGACCAAAAAACCTAGATTTAACATTCCCAGTTTTAAAGTTTTCCCGTTTTAACACTGATTATTTGAAGTCGCGTTTAGATTTGGGTTTTACTTTCATTATTTTTTTTCTGCAATCTTACATTTTTTTTTTTTTTTTTTTTTTTTCTCCTGCCCTACATGGATAAACGATTTGCGCTAAAGCAGGCATAATAGGTGAATACATTAGATAAATATAGGTCGTTAATTCTGCATCAAAAAACTTATATTCCGTTATATAAAAACTTATATTAGCCGTTTTCTGGTTTTTAAACTTCGATATAATATATTATTGCCTAGTAGTAGTAGTAGCAGTAATTTAGTACTTCCTACTAGAACGGGTAGGACGAAGCACCTGTTCGAACCTTGAAATTAGGCCATCTTTTAAACCCTTTTTACGCCCCGTGGTAGAGAGTTCCAGCCACTGCAAACATCATACATTTGTACAATGTACCGCCGAAGCGAGTATGATGTGATCAATAGTGAGCCATATAAATCAGAGCGTCACGGCGAGGAATCGAACCCCATCTCGTTCCGCTCATGATACAGTGATGGCCGAGCAGACGTGGTAAGTAATTTAACCCACACGGTCAAGCTGGGTCTCTTATATTGTTGCCTAAATTGTTACTTAAATAAAAAAAAAATGTAACAATAAAAAAATATTTGACAGATTTTAAAAAAGGAGGGAAAAATAAATGAATTTCAAAATAATGGGTTGTACAATCATAAAATCATTAAAGTATAGGACGCGAGGAAGCTATGTGCCATACTAATTGGCAGACTATTTTACATTAATTAAATTATTAATTTAGCAAATTTTTATTAGTGACATTGATTAGGGAAAAATATTTGACGTTTGATATATCTATCGATGCGATGTGAAAAATGTCTATCAGTTATCTGGCAATCGAACCCAGATTAATTGTGGCTTATTCTTAAGTTCCTCCATCTCCAAACCAAATTATGTTTTATCAATAACTTAGAACGATAAACGTTAAACCACTAGATTGTGTCTAGGTTGTTAAGAAGGCCTTAGTACACAATTATAACCTACTCTAAAAATATAACTCAATTTCTACATCACGTACACATTTGCGTGGTGCATTAATTACTACATAGTTATTAATATAAATAATAAAATCCTTTCGAGGTTACCCAAGGTAATTGAACCTATGTCATCGTTATGAACAACCAAATTTCTTATAATTCTTCGAATTAAAAAAATTCCAACACAGACATCCGTTTTAGAGATTAGACAACATTTTCGGTCTCGTATCCATATACTTGATATAAGTATTTATTATTTTTATTTATTTATTTTGTTAAATGGGAATTTTATTGGATTTTGTTAGGTTTGTTTGCAGGTTTTTAAACGGGTACCATATAGGCAGTCTGTGAGACTGGCTTAATAGGGGACCAACTGGGCATTTGCCTAGTAAATTGAAGGAAACCACAGATAACCTCAATTAGGATGGGTGCACTCGAGTTCTTCAAATTAAATAAAGTTATTCTATTGGCATTTATGATTTTTTATCTCCAGTAAGGAGAAAAATGTTATGATTTTGGATTAGTTTAGAGGGAAGTCTTTTCTTCTCTGAACTTAAAAGTAAGGAGAAAAAGTACAACCAGGGAGAAAAAGAAGGATTGCCAACTTAATTATTTTATAAATACATAGTAGAGAATGAATTGCTAATGTACTGAAGTTATTGAAATCAGGTTGGTGACACTGCTTTTTCGACCTTATTTTTAATTTGCGCTTATAATTGTTTACAACTGCATCTAAATAACCTTGTTCTATTTGAGATAAATTGCAATTCTTATTTGTTTTTAATATTTAATCTCTTATAATATGCTATTAAAAGTGCTAACAATTAACAAAGTATAGAACGTATAAAGCCGATTTGTTTATTATCAATATAACGCATGCATGTTTATGTATTTTCTTCCTACTGGAGATAAAATATTGTATGTACCTCAGGAGTAAAGTGCTACAATTACCTTCGCGATAATTATGTCCCTGCGCCTTGGGAAATAAAAAGTCTAATTCCCTCGGCTTCGCCTCGGGGTTTAGGGACCATGGTTCCTTCGGCTTCACCTCAAGAACCAACTTATACGCTCAGGGAATAATGGCTTACTTTACTCCTTAGGTGCATAAATATTGTAGGTTTCAGATGGTGAGTGGCCTCCAGATTTAGTAATTTGAGGCTATATAATAAGTAGAGTCATTTTATATTTTTTAGGAATTGAAGGGTGAAATAATTTTCGTTTGTCAGTTTGTTAGGCAAGATTGTCTACACTTTTTACCTGATTATTTTAAGACAAAGAAAATAGTTTTTGTATATAATTTAATACCCATTATGTTTATAATTTCAATGAAACCATATAAAATGTGGAGATCATAATATTGTAAATACATTATTTATTAAATCGATGTATTTAAAACGTCAATTGTATCGGTTATTTAATTATGTTTATTTTTATTCCATTATGTTTGAATGAATTGTATTTGTCTATAGTGAGATTCCCACTATGTGATTGTTAGATTTATAAAAAACTCACCTTTAACGGGATTTGAACCCAGACACGTTTGTATTTTGACTCCGGTTCCAGGAAAGGAGTCAACTGTGTGCCAAAAACATTTGACATTTTATATGATATAATGACCTGTCAAGTATATAATGACCTGTCAATTATATAATGACCTGTCAAGTATATAATGACCTGTCAATTATATAATGACCTGTCAAGTATATAATGACCTGTCAAGTAACTATAAATTATCTTTAAAAATAAGTTGATTATATAAAAATATTTTTTTAAAACAAGCTTTTATTCGTATTCTTCTGAGCAAACCCTTTCATTTGATACCCATATCATGGGCGTGCTTAAAAAATAACTATTCCGACATCTTGGGCTGCCCGCCATATTGGATTTAGAATGACGTCACTTAGCTAATCATGAATTGTCGTCCAAACTAAACGTGTATGCAAAATTTCTATTCAATCGGTTGAGGATAACTGCTTTAAAATTCAGTTGCAAGATTTGACCCGAACATACATACATACAAACATTAAAAGAAATAAAAGCTTGTAATATATAAACATTTATAAGTTTAATTTGATAAAATAAGCTTTAAGAGAGAGAGAGAGAGGTAAAACTTAATTACAATAAATAGAAGAAAAAATATATTTGAAAAGAAAAATNTTTTTATTATAATATTACATATTTATATAAATATAAAAAAAAAATTAAAGAAAAATGAATAATTAATGTAAAATATAATCTATGTTTAAAAATTTTAATAATTAATGATATGTAAATATTTTTAGTTTGGTACAAAGAGAGATATGTATGTTGATATGTTGGTTCTGATAAGTTTCGATTTGACGGGCCAAGCAGCCAACCTACCTCCTCTCTCACAATCAACTCTGCCTCTTCCGAAAAAACAAACAATTCTAGTAAAAATCATTTCGTTTATTTTACTTTTTTAAGTGATTTTGGTTCTAGTATCTCGTAAGTTTCATGTTGGATCAATTAACAATTTTATGATTATGCATATCCATGAAGAGGAAGTACATGCATTAATATACAATTGACATTCTGCAGCAATTTGGCAAATCGGAATACTTAGGTAATTTACGCTTGAATAGAAACCATTTTGTTATGTTGGGTTTGTTTTTATGTTGCAGTAACTCTAGGACCAAGATATTACCATCTAATTGTATCTACATAGTTAAATGTACCTATTAGTTACTTGTATCTATTAGTTACATGTATCTATTAGTTACTTGTATCTATTAGTTACATGTATCTATTAGTTAATTGTATCTATTAGTTACATGTACCTATTAGTTACATGTATCTATTAGTTACTTGTATCTATTAGTTACATGTATCTATTAGTTACTTGTATCTATTAGTTACAAGTATCAACATAGTTACAAGTATCAACATAATTACTTGTATCCAAATATTTACTTCTATCTATTAGTTACATGTATCTATTAGTTACATGTATCATCTATTAGTTACTTGTATCTATTAGTTACATGTATCTATTAGTTACATGTATCTATTAGTTACTTGTATCTATTAGTTACAAGTATCAACATAGTAACTTGTATCCAAATATTTACTTCTATCTATTAATTGCTAGAAGTATCAACATAGTTACTTGTATTTATCCATTGTTTTAATATTTTATTCTTAAGCGTGTTTTTCTAACAATTTGATATTGTATTTTCCGTCTGTGATTTGTAATAGAATTTTAATTCGATCGATGTGAATCCGTTTATAACTGTTTTGAAAAAATTCTAAACACGATATTATAATAACTTAATATCGGAATGGGAAGAATTAAATATGACGTCGAGTTTGTGTGGGATATTTAATTTTAAGGAAATTAAATTAAATTGCGTGCTTGATCCCCCAGTATCGATATAAATTAATAACTGTGTGGTCGCTTTGATATTTCCTAGTATCGATATCAAGTGAATACGTTGGTGACGACATGTTACTTCCCAGTATTATATTCTTTTTCATGGTGAAATATACAAAGTTTATAAATAGTATGCGAATATAAACTGTACAATGGTATTAAAGTGGTATAATGGTTTTAAGTTAATAGTAAGTTAATTATGAATGCAAATTATTTGACGTTTTCTAATCTTTTGGCTTATTACTAAGATTTGTTAAATACTTCCTTGTTGATATGACTTTTATAGAGAAAGGTAAATATTTACCAAATTTTTGTCAAAACTGTTCAGTAGTCACTCATGGTGTCAGTAGTTTGTAGCTTTCTCTGTATTTATGCTTAAGAGAAGTTTTTTTAATGTTTTTTTACTAGGGTTTTATCAGTTTAAGAAATGAATTTAAATTTGGAGTAAAAATGAAAAATGGAAATTAAGTTGTTTGGTTGGGAAGTCTTGATATTGTGGCCGTGATATTGTGGCAGGGAAGAAGGTTGGCTGGGTTTTGTATCAGCAGGCCCGACATTTTGTTGTTCTTTAATAATAATATATTATATACTTATAAATGATTTCTGTACAAGGGAGAAGGGGGGGTAGTTGTTCGGCTCTAGTCGAGGAAGCCAGTGTTGACTAACTTCTCGAGGAAGAATTTGACGTCGCCAAGTTCCGAGTCCTTGATGCCCAGACTCTTGAGCATGCCGAGGTCTCCGTTCTCCACCGCCATGAACACACTGCGCAGGTGCTCTAAGTCGCTCCGCATCAGGTGAAGCGCCGCCCCGAAATCCTCGATCGTCTGCGACTCTGAAATATAAAGCTAAATTGTAGAGCTTACATTGACTCCTCAAAGTGAGTTCACAGCCTGCGGTTTTTACGCGCTTCAGAATAATCTATAAGCCGTGTCCAGTCTGCTAAACCGAACAGAGGAAACAACCCGAGCATCGGTCTCTGCGCATGCCCAGAGTGAGAAGCGCAGGCGCACTTTAGACTGGGCATGCGCAAAGACCAATGCTCGGGTTGTTTCCTCTCTTCGGTTCGGAAGTCTGGGCACGGCTATAGGCTGTCATAACACGACGCGAGAAAAGTTGGTTCCAAACCAAGGATGTTAAATAAAGGGGATGGAGCGTTGTGAAAGAAAGTGAGCCCATGAAGACGTACAAAATAGGAACTCCAAATAGCAACTCCAATGGGACACATTACTTTCCTCTTGGTTACCAAGAAACGTGCGGCAGGTTATCAACAATCAACAGAGCATTTTTTTTTTTCATTTGCGTATTACCTAACTCTAACTTTGGCAAAAGTGGAATTTTTGAAGATTTAGTTCGCCACAACAGCGCGAGATCGCAGCAGTAGTCCCATTAAAAAAATAAAATCTTGAGTTTTTAGGTTATTTTTTTTAAATACACATGATTTGATTTTATAATTTCCAATCACTTTTTTTGCATAAATAAATGTTATTTTATGATTATAAGTACTAATAAATAGTATTTTTTCAAAAGTTTTAACGTGTTATATTAGTAAATATTGTTAGGACATTATTTCTTTGATTATTTATGCTATTTTTTTAGGCACAAATTTAGTTTAGATTACCTAACATTTGTTGATTATTTTTTCCTAAATTTAAATCTCCAGTCTACAATTATTATAAATTTTAATATTTTGTGTTGGTGTTTTTACTTCAATAGAACTCGATAATAAAAATATTTGTTCGATAGTGTGTTCTTATTATTCAGATTTTTCGTTGTAAGAGTTACAAAAAGCATTGACATCAAAATCTTCCGAGTGTAAGTGTTTTTGGAAGAAGAGGAATAGAAAAGTTGAAAAATAATTATACACTTTGTACAATATTATACTTTTGATGCATGAAGTACTATTTTAGAGATTAGATTTAAAGATGTCTTACTATTTACTTGATTTAAATTCTAAAAAGGGATTGAGAAGCCTTGAAGTCGTGCTCTTACCTAAGTATTTAATGATCCAATCATATAACCTAAGTATTTAATGATCCAATCATATAACCTAAGTATTTAATGATCCAATCATATAACCTTGTAGCCCCAAAGTCTATGGGCTCTACAATTTGAGTAAGTTATTGCCCAACTCAGTCGATTGGCAGTGTGGGCGGGGTTTTGGACAGTGTTTGCTGTTTCCTGACAACTGATTTTCCTTGGTTAAAATAAAAGATGAAATTGGACGCCACCCCATTCAAATAATAAAAAAAAGGATTACTGGCAAAGAAAAAGAAAGGGGACTTATAGCTTGA
>KZ651126.1:227607-243608 GCA_001010745.2 Gerris buenoi
TATATCGACGTTAGGGTGTGCGAGCCCTAACATCCATCAAATCACAATATAAACATGATAGAATTGTATGTGCGAGCCCTCACCCTCACCAAAATCAGAATATAATCACGTATGCGAGCTCTCGCCACCGCCACTATAACAGTTCTTGATGCCAGTTCTTTGGACATAGTTTGGCTGCACGCGTGATATTTTGACGACGAATAATGGACATAGAGGAATATTTCATCCAATATATTAGAGTCTTAGGAAGACATGCAGGGAAATGAGACTTCTATAGAATTCATTAAAAGAATAGTTGAAAGAAAAACTTAGTAGGGAACTAATATCAGGCATCAAAAACAAAGAATGGCAAGGATAATTGTTAAAAATTATAAATTTTCAATTATTTGAAATTTTATATTTTTAATCCAAACGGAACAAAATAAGTCGAGTAAGAATATGTCTACTTCTTAATATTTTTATCGAGAGATAGATTTATTTTTTTATTCAGTTTTTTCTTGAAAATTTTTAAAAATTGCATAATATCTCAAAAACTAAAAGAGAAAAAGTACCATATTTTCGTACTACTTTTATGTAATAAAAACAAATCGTCAGTTTGCCCCCCCTCCTCCCCAGGTTGGTATCCCTGGCAGGGGCTTTCCTTGCCACCGCCTCGCTAATGGCCCTGGTTATTTATTAGGTAAGAATAGTTATAAAGTTTTTGTTTTCATAGGTCCCAGCTTTACATTACATCTTACATCGAGATTTTAACGACCCCAAATTTAACTAGGAAACTTGCCAAAGTTTTTCTTAGAGGTAAAAGGCTGATGAAGTTAGTAAAAGGCTCTCTGGTAGTTTACAGAAGGCTCGCTTCCAATAATAACCAATATATATGGGTGGACCGAGTCGGAAGTAGATGGGAGTTGATACTTTTATGGACCGTGGAAGAGCAAGATAGGAAGACGGTAAACTCGTCCAAGCTGAAGGCAGAGGAACCTCTCCAGGGAGCAGATGTCGCCCTGCCACTTACTTCTCACTTTAACTTTGTCTGTACCCCCTTATTTTTACACAAGTACCGGAAACAACTTAGCGGTTACATAGAAGTTGCTGTAGCTGAAGATTGAGTTTACGGTTTTGGTCGAGATTTCGTAAAAGTTGTTTGTAATATTACTGTAGCTCCCAACGAAAAGTAGAACAATCTTGTTATTTTTCACACAGATATCTCCTTGTAGTTTCCCTTAAATCTCACAGCTACGAAAATTCACTCTTCATAATATCTCCTGCTTGTTCTAACCTGAAGAGTTATAGTTTTATTTTTTGTTCAAAATGTACCTTGTACTCAAAAAGTACAATTTTGTAAAATCTTGCACAAGAAAACCGGACCAAATAGCTCAGAAAAATATGTTGAGCCTGCAGAGCGTGACCGATTACCGTAGGTGAACTCAATTATTTGACAAAATGTCCCCGAACGAGCTCCTCCAACGTGACAGGTTTTCGGATAATTCGGATCTTGCCAAAAGAAATTAATTCCCACATCTGTATTGCCTATAACAATAATGTATTGTAGTTGGAATATTCTAATAAAATTAAAATCTTCTTAAGTTATATTATATTATTAAACTGTATCCAGTGTATTTTTAAAATTTAATGAATAAACTCTATCTATATATATAAAATCCAAATACCACTCACTGACCCATCACGATATCTCTGAAACTACCGGACCTATGAACATGAAATTTCGTAGGTGTGTTCCTCTTACCTCCTAGGTGCTCGCTAAGAAATATTTTTAAAATCCACCATCTTGATTCAAGATGGCGGCCATTTACATACAAAATTCGACAAGACCTCCGGAACCAATTGCACTAGAACCTTGAAATTTAGAAGTTAGCTTCCTTTTATGAAATTAGAAACTTTCGATACATAGTTTACCAATCGGGCATTTTGATTCAAGATGGCGGCCATATATATATAAAAGTTAACGTATGTGTGCATGTTCTTTATACAAATCTACAGTTTTAGTCCGATCTCAATAAAAATTTGCACACTTGACCTTTAAAGCAAGGGGAAAATCACTGTCCACATGAATATTCAAAAATTTAATTTTGGTACACAGGGTTACGGGGTACAAGTAATGATTACGGGGTCAAAGTAATGAATACTGTTCATGATGCATATTTTTAGAAAGCTCTTTAAGAGTATAGTAATTGTTGTTATGTACAGTTTTATCATATTTTCACTTAGGAGGGGGGTAAAGTGGAAAAATAGAGCTCTTTTATATAAAAAGAAGAGTATATATGTATGAGGGTATGTCTTTCATACAAATCTACAGTTTTATCGCAATTTGATGAATACTTATACACTTTTCCTTCAAAACAAGGTGAAGGTCACTGCCTAAATGAGATTACGATATTAAAATTTTGGTACTCAGGGGTACAGGGGAAAATGACAAAGTAATGGATACCCTTCATGATGCATATCGTTGAAAAGCTCTTTAAGAGGAAAGTAATTGTTGTTATGTACATTTTTTTTTTCATTTCCATTTAGGAGGGGGGGAATGAAAATTTATATCTATGTATACATAAAAGTCAATATATATGTGAGTGTGTGTATGTAGGTTTATTTGTAAAAGTCTACAGTTTTTGTCCGACCTCGATGAAAATTTGCACATAAGACCTTCAAAGCAGGGGAAAAATCACTGTGTACATGAATTTTCGAAATTAAAGTTTGGTACACAGGGGTATGGGTAGAGAATCCAATCCCGGGATCCCGAGCCGATTTACCCCTACGGCAATCCCGGGATTGTAAAGTAACAATCTCGGGATTTGAAAATTGTTACTTTTTAAGGTATTTTGGCTGGTACAAGTATTGTTTAATAAAAATAATAATTGTTTTTTAAATAAATAACATAATTTATTTATTTCTAAAAACAATCATACAAATGAATTTAATAAACAATAATATTAATCTGGAAGACGAATGCACTTAGTAGCGTAGAGCGTAGTTAAAGTATACAGACTTCTGAGATTTGTTGACTATGCGCGGTGTGGACTGTAGGAAGTATTAAGAGAGAGGAAAGTATTTATCCAGCTCCAGCTACACTTACATAACTTTTAAATCAAGAAATTAAAAAAGTATGAAAACTGTTGGAAAAACTGTTGGAAAAACTGTTGGAAATAGTATGAACCTGGAGTACAGACAAAACTGACCTTCTAAATACCATAAGAAAAGAAATGGGTCAATTTTGTTAAGTTTTGTAAATTCAAATAATTTTAAACCTAAACAGCATATTTTTAAGAACATTTCAAGTATGCAGAGTTTTGTTTGTTGCTAAAACGTATTACGTGATGATTAGTTGTTTTCATTAGGTACATTTTTTGCTTCTTTAGTGTCACTAATGTTTATAAATTTTTTAAAAAACAAAAGAAATGCTAAAGTACATAAGAAATGTTATGTACATTTAGGGAGTAAAATGGAAAAATATATCTAAAAGTCAACATATGTGTGTGTGTGTATGCTCTTTATGAAAATCTACAGATTTTGTCCGATCTCGATGAAAATTTGCACATAAGACCTTCAAAGCAGGGGAAAAATCACTGTGTACATGCATATTCGAAATTTAAATTTTGGTACAGGGTGTGCGGGGTACAAGTAATGAATACGGGGTCAAAGTAATGGAAACCCTTTACGGTACTTATCGTTGAAAAACTCTTTAAGAGGACAGTAATTGTTTTTATGTACAGTTTTGTCACATTTTATTTAGGAGGGGGGTAAATTTGGTATATTTGCAAATTATCTTATCAAAGAGGAGGGGGTATAGAAATAAGTGGGCGATAGAATCTACATATTGTTGCATGGTAAAATAATTTAAATGTTTCTTGATGGTAGTTTTTAGACTTAGCAAATTGAAATGACACTCCGTAGCGAAGCACGGGTACCCAGCTAGTTAATAATATAATAATAGAAAAACGAACAAATAATTTTGTCAAAGCTGAATGATGTACATATAAAGAGACAGGTTTTGATAAAGGGTTAGCAACAACCTTTTTATTATTAACTGAGATTACAAATACAAATAACATGAATGAAGCTGGTTTTGTGTTTAACATCATGTAGCTTAGATGTTTTCTATTAATAAATCGGAAAAAGAGAAAGATACCCAAAAATTCAAAGAAAACCCATTTGAATGAAAGGTTCAACCAATTCGGAACCTACATGTTCTTATCACAAACAAATCCATCCTGTCTTCTATAAAAACCCTTTTATCAACAAATTCATCTCTAGAAGCAAACAAATCTCTGGAGATGAAATGAATATCAAAACACACCCAACCGACCTTTTATTCTCCAAATGGCAACTTGGGCTATTTATATATCGAAGAGAGGAATGAATAGTTGGCTCAATAAGCTCTGTATTGTACAATCCATCCTTCTTCTAAAATCTCCCATACATTCCTTACAAAAATATTTTTCTCTCCAGACAACATCTAAACTTTTATGTTACATTGCCAGACCTTCATGTTATCCCCCTCTCCTTATTGTTACACCACTCCACACACAAATAATATATATGTTGGTGGTAGTTTTTTATATTGGAAAAAGATATGTTCGATTACCAGTTTTCCTAGATGACTTTTGATATATTATACTCGCTTGGCTTGTAAGAGGCCGTTACCATTGAAAGTTTTAAGGCTTCGTGGCTGGGCTTTCATATGAAGTAGGAGCAGCCTATTAACAATTCCTTGAAATCCTAAGACCTAAAGGAAGATAGGGCTAATAAAAATAAATCCAAGAGAGAGATAGCAAAAAAATGTCTGAAAGAAGCTAGAATTTTGTGTACAAGTTAAAATCAATTAGTGCCCATTACTTTAGTCCGTGGGACATAGCTTGGCAATAGGCTTAAAAGAAAGAAATGTGGAGAATGGCCATAAATCCGCAAATTATTATTATTCAAATATTAGTCCAAATCAAAGTGGTCAAGTATCAAGGGACAAAATAACATCAACTTGATTTTTGTTCTACCAATACTACTACTACTACTACTACTGTTTAGTTAACTTGGTGTGTAGGCTTCCGCCGATAGACTCGTAATAAACAGCTTGGTTTTCCGGTGAAAATAGCACCTGTGCCAAGGAGGAAGCAAGAAGCGGCGCCGTGGTCACTTCTCGACTTCAAACATCACCTGCTCCACAAAGGAACACCGACAAAGGCAACACCTGCCCGATTGCGTCATCCCGACAAAGGATAACCCTGACTCAAGGAACCTCCGGGGAATCTAGGTATAATCTACGTTCCAGAAAGCAACTATAAATACGCCGTCCTTCATTCCAGTCGTCAGTATGCCTTGTTGTTGCTTCAAGTAAACATCGCGATGCACCACATCCCTGAAGATGCTTCCAGTAGTGGAAGCGAAACGTCGGACTTCATCCCCTTCGTGACGCGGATTTCACCGGAAAACCAAGCTGTTTATTAATGGTTAGTTACTCAAATATTTCTCCAAATCAAAGTGGTGAAGTAGGTATCAAGGTACAAATTAACATCAACTTGATTTTTGGTCTACTAACTAATTTTGTTGTGTACATGCATATTCGAAATTTAAATTTTGGTACAGGGTGTGCGGGGTACAAGTAATGAATACGGGGTCCAAGTAATGAATACGGGGTCAAAGTAATGGAACCCCTTTATGGTACTTATCGTTGAAAAACTCTTTAAGAGGACAGTAATTGTTTTTATGTACAGTTTTGTCACATTTTCATTTAGGAGGGGGGTAAATTTGGTATATTTGCAAATTATCTTATCAAAGAGGAGGGGGTATAGAAATAAGTGGGAGATAGAATCTACATATTGTTGCATGGTAAAATAATTTAAATGTTTCTTGATGGTAGTTTATAGACTTAGCAAATTGAAATGACACTCCGTAGCGAAGCACGGGTACCCAGCTAGTTAATAATATAATAATAGAAAAACGAACAAATAATTTTGTCAAAGCTGAATGATGTACATATAAAGAGACAGGTTTTGATAAAGGGTTAGCAACAACCTTTTTATTATTAACTGAGATTACAAATACAAATAACATGAATGAAGCTGGTTTTGTGTTTAACATCATGTAGCTTAGATGTTTTCTATTAATAAATCGGAAAAAGAGAAAGATACCCAAAAATTCAAAGAAAACCCATTTGAATGAAAGGTTCAACCAATTCGGAACCTACATGTTCTTATCACAAACAAATCCATCCTGTCTTCTATAAAAACCCTTTTATCAACAAATTCATCTCTAGAAGCAAACAAATCTCTGGAGATGAAATGAATATCAAAACACACCCAACCGACCTTTTATTCTCCAAATGGCAACTTGGGCTATTTATATATCGAAGAGAGGAATGAATAGTTGGCTCAATAAGCTCTGTATTGTACAATCCATCCTTCTTCTAAAATCTCCCATACATTCCTTACAAAAATATTTTTCTCTCCAGACAACATCTAAACTTTTATGTTACATTGCCAGACCTTCATGTTATCCCCCTCTCCTTATTGTTACACCACTCCACACACAAATAATATATATGTTGGTGGTAGTTTTTAATATTGGAAAAAGATATGTTCGATTACCAGTTTTCCTAGATGACTTTTGATATATTATACTCGCTTGGCTTGTAAGAGGCCGTTACCATTGAAAGTTTTAAGGCTTCGTGGCTGGGCTTTCATATGAAGTAGGAGCAGCCTATTAACAATTCCTTGAAATCCTAAGACCTAAAGGAAGATAGGGCTAATAAAAATAAATCCAAGAGAGAGATAGCAAAAAAATGTCTGAAAGAAGCTAGAATTTTGTGTACAAGTTAAAATCAATTAGTGCCCATTACTTTAGTCCGTGGGACATAGCTTGGCAATAGGCTTAAAAGAAAGAAATGTGGAGAATGGCCATAAATCCGCAAATTATTATTATTCAAATATTAGTCCAAATCAAAGTGGTCAAGTATCAAGGGACAAAATAACATCAACTTGATTTTTGTTCTACCAATACTACTACTACTACTACTACTGTTTAGTTAACTTGGTGTGTAGGCTTCCGCCGATAGACTCGTAATAAACAGCTTGGTTTTCCGGTGAAAATAGCACCTGTGCCAAGGAGGAAGCAAGAAGCGGCGCCGTGGTCACTTCTCGACTTCAAACATCACCTGCTCCACAAAGGAACACCGACAAAGGCGACACCTGCCCGATTGCGTCATCCCGACAAAGGATAACCCTGACTCAAGGAACCTCCGGGGAATCTAGGTATAATCTACGTTCCAGAAAGCAACTATAAATACGCCGTCCTTCATTCCAGTCGTCAGTATGCCTTGTTGTTGCTTCAAGTAAACATCGCGATGCACCACATCCCTGAAGATGCTTCCAGTAGTGGAAGCGAAACGTCGGACTTCATCCCCTTCGTGACGCGGATTTCACCGGAAAACCAAGCTGTTTATTAATGGTTAGTTACTCAAATATTTCTCCAAATCAAAGTGGTGAAGTAGGTATCAAGGTACAAATTAACATCAACTTGATTTTTGGTCTACTAACTAATTTTGTACTCTGGATCATGAGAATCACATTGCCCACTATAATTGGCGGGACATGGCCATTCTCCACCGGTTTGTTTCTTTCAAATGCCTAGACGACCACATATTTTTAATTGGCACTAAAAGATTAACTTGTACACAAAATTCTAGCTTCATGTTAGTCAGACACTTTTTAGCACGTTATATCCTGCACTTAAAGGCAACTACCGAATGGCACATCAGTTATTTTAATAATGAGTTCAAATTTTGAAGATTCTGATAGTATTCATACTACGGTAAGATTAAATTATAATTTAAATCAATTAGATCGCCAGTAACGGATATATAGGAGGCTCGAGGTTCAAGTCCCAGTGCTGGAGTCTATTTTCCTCTGTCTCCCGTAGTTAATGATAATTATAATTTGATTTAAATTTAATAATGAGTAGTGATCAATATTAGTAACAGAAAATGACATTCGAAAGCATAATTGAGACTAAATATGTGTGATATGACTTAGAGAACAGAATGGAACTCAATACATTTAGATAATTATGAAATATCTCAGTCTCCCTTGAAATTTGGAGACTTGGTGACTCTCTCTAGCTATCTCTCGCTGTCCCCTCCATTAGGGGTCAAATCCCTTCTGTATCAATGTTGTTAATAATTCTCATTGTATATCAATCACCTGTCACATTATTCAGGTCTTTCATCAAAATAGAAATGCTGAAATAGCTATTCTCACCGTTATAGACACTCACACAGATACAAAGTTAACGTTTGAAAGCATACTACTACCTCCACACTTCAGACAGTCAATATCCTGTTTTAATTTCTAAGGGTGGGCGGGCTCATAACCTGCGTTTTATCCGCGCTTCAGAATAATCTATAGTCTGTCATAACATGACGCAAGAAAGGTTTCAAAGCTAACCGGAATGAAACCTACCGTCCTCTTCCCTTTTGTTTATATATTTGATTTCATTTTTTAAATCCTCCATTTACACAGTAAATGGAAGTACATTTTTAACTTTTAAATACAAATGGGTTTTTGATAGCTGAAATGAAAGTTGTTGTTAAATGTTTAGCTCAACTGGTATTAATGGTAGGGTAATATTATTACATATGTTTTTACAACTTTATCTGCTTTTCCGACTTTTTTTACGATTATTTTTACACCAAATAAACTTTTTTTTATTGTTTTTTTTTTTTCGAAATAAACTGCGAAATAAAAAGTTAGGGATTTTGTTGTGAAATATTTACTGCGGTGTAGGGTTTATTTTATTTTTAAAAATGTAGTTATTTGAGTAGAGACGGAATTGATAGAACGTATAATACATAAGGTAGAATAATGTTTCTTTTACATTTACCTCAATGGAACTATAAATACATTTATGTATTTAGTAGGACGTTCCATCAGTTTATTTAAACAGTCAGATTTTATTTGAATTGTGGATCTTAATTTAGTATTTATTAAATTCTAAGAAAGATAACCTTCTCACAAAGAATAACACTGCAAATATGTTACACTGATATACTGTTTACCTGTAATTGGTTAGAAATACAGGGATTTTGATTCCTTTAACCTTTTCACCGCTTTTTAATTTTTAACTTAATCTTTTGAGGCGATGTACGAAACGTGTGAAAAATTCTTATTAAACTTGGGTGTGATTCTGTATTTTGATTCATGGATGACAATATTGTTTTTTAGTTGGCTTAATTTAAAAATCTTTTGCATGTCTAACGGGAAAGCCAAGTCTAGAATATTCTAGGAAAGCAGTGTAGACCTTAGGCTAGCAAAGACTCGAATTTCTGTCTAGTGGTGCTTTCCCCCACCAGGAATCTATCAGACTAAGCCCTAGCATAGAGTCACACGGGGAGTCCGATCTTAGCGCTGGAGGTATACACATCATACAACAACCACACAAAATCATATACAAATATATATCAATCAAACATATAACAACTATTATTCACTTTATTCCACTCTCCAAATCCCCGTCACCCATGTCTAACAGAAAATTACCGTTATAAAATAACCGCACTTTGGAGGAGCAAGGAGTGCATATTATCCTCTAGCATCTTAGGTATGCACTTATTTGATTCTTTTGGGGGATAAAATGACTTCCATTTGGAAGCGCGAATTGTTTTGGGGATTTGTTTGCACCAAAATGGTTACACCTTTAAAATAATCCCCATTCAAAAAGCTTTCATCGTCTAAAAACCCTAAATTGACATGAAGTAAACCACTCAATCTGTTTATCGTCAACTTTTAAGTCTTCAAGAGTATTGATTTTAAGAGACTATACGAAAGGAAGGTACTTCTAGTAGAGCAAGAGCTTNCCGCAATAGTTAATCTGTTTATGGCAAAAAAAGTTTAACTTGTATGCTAAATTTCAAATCTCTAACTACAATTGGTCGGGAGATATGGTCCAAGATACAACGGACGGACAGACGAACTACCTGAAGCATAAGGGTTTCTAGGATAACCTCGGAACCCTAATAATTTCCAGCTCACCTCATTAATAGAAATAAAAGAGCAGCCTTGCTCATGAATTTAGGTGAGGTTATGGAGTAAAGAAAGACCTGACTTGGCCACAATGAAGATATTGCTTTAATTGGCTGCTTTTCTTTTGAGGGGGTTTGAATTTGGAACTTGATCCTTTATTCATGATTAGATTTTCTATGAAGATTCATTCTACACAAAAAAACATGAAACTAAGCCTTTATTCTTTTTCCGTGACAATTTTAATATTTCTTTTCTATAAAACCTCGATTTCTTCCTCCTTTAAGTTCATTTTCTCTGTTAGTCCATTTTTGACTCTCAAATCTAGCATTAAATTCCTTGAAAAAAACGTAAAACCGATAATTTTTGAAAAATCTACGATTTCTAGTATTTTTTATTTTTTAACTGATACATATTCAATCAGTTTCAATATCATACTGACGTCAAGTTGGAGAATTGGCTTTATTTTATAGGAAATTTAATCCCAACAAAAACGCTAGTGTAAAAAAAATTAGCCAAGTTTCATAGGTTTAGCCAAGTCTCCCACTGTTCGAGTAAGTTATACTAGGTCTAATTAATCCATTGCAAGTACATGATGTTTGTCTGTCTCTATTCTTTCCCAAATCACTCGTTTCCAAATTACACGTTTTAATTTAAAAATATTTTCTGAATTGGCAAATAGTTGTAATAGGGGCCTGGTTAGCCCGGCGCAGAGAGCGCTTGCCTTTCGATCAGGCAAGTAAAGCAGCATCGGGCATGGTTAGTAGGACGGGGGAGTCCACTTGACCTTGAGCTCTGGATTCAATTCCCAGACCAGGCCCTCCGCTCAATGTCCACCCAGCATTGTTTAAATAAATGGGTAGCTGCTCGTAAGAGTAGCGCCACCAGGTTTCGCCCTGGAAACCATGAAATACACTCTCATTTCGATTTATATCGAATGAGAGTCATGGTTAACGACCAGACACTTCACTCAAAATGAGAAGAAGTTAGGTTACTAACCCGGGTTTGTTCAATGGGCCCCCCTACGTGGCCTGCGTCTTCGGGCGTAAAAGCCCCCCGGAAAAAAAAAATAGTTGTAATTCTGACACCACAAACTTAAATCAAATAATAAATAGTATTTTTTCATTTGAGCGTCGCAGCACAAGGATACAAATTTGTATAACGACACTGCATTTAACTGTAGCCTCTTGGGCTGTGTATTTGCCAAGTCAGAAAATGAATGTAGCTGCAGTTATGTTATTTTTCGTGTGTATATATTACTGTAGTGTCACACACCAACTAAGCGTGCCCTTGTTGGTTCACTTAAGGACTTCCCTTAAGAAACTATAATAGACCGAGGTGGTGCGCGACAGCTGCCTCGTTATGCTGAGTACACTACTGTTGTTATAGTAATTATATCTATAGACAGTTGAAAGGTTACCTGACAGTGTGATGGCCACCTTCTCGATACCTCCGAGGGGTGCGAGGGCGTCCCTTGCTTTGCTGCCGAACAGTTTCTCCAGGTAGTTAGGTCCATGACTTGCCAGCAGTGACTGTAAGAAGGCTGCAGTCTCCTCTACTGGCGGCCTCTTAGCTAAAACATAAGTTTCAACGTTCTATACTACACTCACTTATGTACAAATAACATTACAAAAGTACTGAGGATGTTTAAGACCGACACTATTTTCATGTTCAACTTTTATTAAATATTCCAACAACAGTGTTACATATTATATACAATAGTAGTTAGACATAGTAAATAGTTATTATATTAGTAATGGCTTAGTTAACTTAACAGAAATAAGACCTTTCCAAGCATAGAGCATATTTACTTAGCTTGAATAACAACCGTAGTCTTTTAGATTATTAAATTTCGAGGCCATTGCCGACTCAGGCGCCTGGGAACGTTGCCAGAAATGGTTTGGGATGACGTTTTTTGAATAAGAGAATTTGTGAGGAGAAAAACTTAGAGGTGGAAGAATCTGTAGCGGGAAATAGCTAGGTCTTGGAGAAATAGGACGTCCAGGTCGTTGGAGTTGGAACGTTTGGTGGAGCCCATTATCAAACTATAGTTCGATGTCATATGTCCATTGTCCATACAGGTTTGAGAAAGTATTTTGTTATGTGAGTGTTGATGCGTTTGCGCAGAGTTGATGTCCATGTGAGTCAATGATCAAGGTGTAAGCCAAAAGGTGTGATTCAGTAGCGTAGGCACGATGTTTTGAACTATGGCTGAAACAGTCTTCGGCACTTAGTCTCATTTCAGACGTCCCTGCTGCTGCAAGTTGGTAAATACTGGTTTCTAACGAAGTCTTCTTCATACTTCAAGAGTAACAGACGGCTGCTTAAGCTTTTTCTGTATAAATTTGTTGAGAGGGAAGATAAAATTTCCTGAAAGGTTATTGGAATGTCAGACTTAAGCATTGTATTCATAACTAATTAAGAATCAATTTTTGTAAAATTGGATCAACGCACCTAGACATAGTTGCGGTAAGTCGGTATATTATTTGAAAATTCTCAGTCTCTCACATTTTCATGACGGCAAATTTGGCGTTATTCCCAACAACCTCCGTCTTATTTATAGCTAGATAATGAAGGATGAAATGGTTTGTACTTGGAGTCGGGGGTGGCGCCGTGAAATTGGAAGGGGTTGATCGCTCGCACAAAATAACCTCGTCCAAAGCTCGACTTTGTTACCAAGCTAACAGGTTTAATAAGGCTTTGCAGAAGCCTAGGTCGGGGTCGGAGGCAAAGTGCATTTCCCCCACCTCGCGTCCTCTAGCCGTCTCATTAACCGACGATCTTAGAGGTGGTTAAATTTAACACGTAATATTATATAATATTTCTAATTTTTTTTTTCTGGAAAATTTATGTGAAAGTGAAAAAAAATCTCCCGCATCTTATTTAATATAGATATGGATCATAGTATATTTTTTTTAATTAAAAGAAAAGCCTGGCTTTAAATTTTTCCCTCTTTTTAACAAGTAATAGGATTAAGTCTAAGAAATGCAACATTTTAATTATTTTTTAATAAGGACGAACTGAAGCGAGCTTCTTTCAGAACTAACCATGTCTGTCTCGTAACCATAACTCTCGCAATTCTCTAATCTTCCCGCAAAAATTATTATTCTAATTATTTTTATTTTCTTCTTAAATGTCTTAGTTCGTCTGGCGCTTTTCAAAATACAACAGTTTTAAATTATGTTTATAACACTAAACTTTGTTACTTGCAATCGATACATTTTTTTATTCATATTTATCAAATTTGTACCCACATGTGAAATACAAAATCGGTCCGAGACAACTCAGACAAACTTTCTCATATACGAGTTCATATTCACTTAGGCCCAGTGTTTCCCTTTTATTAGTTTTCGTATGTACATTTAATTTTTACTGAGCATTTCCTCAAAATATGTATTTTGATAAGCATTTCATCAAATAAGCATTTTCCGTAAATGCTTCGGATAATTTTGATTAGTTGATGAATTTAAGTAGTGCCTCAGTTCAATAGCATTGAAGCATTTTATTACAAACAATAAGTTATCTTATTTTGGGCAAAGTAAGACCTCTTATCGCTAAATCCAGCAATCCACGGTCCAATTTGGTCGTATGACACTCACTCTAACCGCTGAAGTTAGAATTTTTTCTCGTCCTAAAATTCCAATTTGTGTACTAAATTTTAACAAAATCGGTCATATTTCCTCAAGTTATCGTCAGTGGTAGTCGTCGATCGGTTTTGTAACGGTTGATTTTGTGACGGTTGGTTTTGTGTGTCGTTCTTTTGGATTCTCTCCCGGGCTCCAGAGGCTGTAATCTGCCATAAGGATCTGTGTGGCACATAGCTTCCTCGCATCCTATCCTCGTACTTTATTGTATTTATTCATTTACAAGCCATTATTGTCTAATTGCTTCAATTGTTTCCCCTGTTGTTTTTTTTTTTTAATGTATCAAAATTGTTTTGATATTTTACAAGAATTAAAGTATCAATTTAGCAAAAGTTAAAGAACGTAAACAGTTCACATTAATTAGGGGCTTTCTTCGGGTTACTTTCTATAAACTATAAAATTTTCGTTCATATCAGAATAGTACTTTTGAAGCTATAGGTGTAAATAAATGTATGTTTATGCGCATATGGAATAAAAAAAATTAGGCGCAGAAGGTTAAAACTTATATGGGACCAACAATAGGCTAATTATGACCTATCACCCAAATTTCTATAAACTATAAAACTTACTATAACTATAAAAGTTTCATTCAAATCAGATTAGTACTTTTGAAGCTATAGGTGTAAATAAATGTATGTTTGTGCGCATGTGAAATAAAAACAATTAGGCGCAGAAGGTTAAAACTTATATGCAGCCAACAATAGGCTTATTATGACCTATCACCCAAATTTCATTAAAATTGAACGTGTAGTTTTTAAGATATGGCGGTTCGCAAAAATTGATGGACAGACCGACCGACAGACAGACATGGAACCAAAAATGATCCCTGATGTCTGAAACGGATTTCTGTCTTGGAATTTTTAAAATCGGAGACCTAAAATATTTTTGGTCTTCAGAACGATCACATAGCTTTCGTTACCTTCGGTAAGCTCGGAAGCAAAAATATTAGGGATACGTGCAGAAATGAATTAAACAAAGTAATAAAACCCTTGAAGTGTGGCGCGGGAGTAAAAGGTGTCTATAAGCCCAGTTGTTGCTGGTGTAACTTCTTTCTAGAGTTACGTATTTTTAGAGTTACTTGTTACTATCGTTACTTGAGGAATTACTTGTTTGTAGAGTTACATGTATCTAGAGTTACCTGAGGAGTTAATTGTTTTTAGAGTGACTTGAGAAAGGGGTTCAATAGATGATTACAATAACTGTTGCAAGTGGTGTTGCAGAAAGCGGGCTGAATGTCAGCAATACGGCGAGTAAACCTCGACCTAGAACTTGGCAACAGGTTGCACATTTGGCTCGAGCCAACAGACCTGTTGGCTGCTCTGCACTTGACACACATTCGCCACAAGGGTGCTTGGCCAATCTTAGCTAACTTCCACACAAACCTATCTACAATCTATGTCCTCAATACGCCCTGGGTATCGATTTTAAATACAGGGTCGAGTATACTCGACATTATTATAAATTTAATATCTTTGGATGAGCTTTGATTAGTGAATTATTGAATGCTCTTTGATTAGTAATTCGTTGGCAAAAGGAATGTGCTAAACGTCTCATCTAACGTCTCACGTATGTGCTGAACGTCTTATCTATCGTCTCGTGTATGTGCTGAACGTCTCATGCGGGCAAATACACACATGTAGAAGCACAACAGTGCGTAAAGCAATCACCTCTATAAGATGTAAGGTGATCCCTCAAAAGTTACTTTTGTAGTTTGTTGTGGGTCATTAGGGATGTAGGTATTAATAATAAAACTCTCCTATCTCATTTCGCTGCTATATTTCGACTTCAAAACTCAAGTCATTCTCAAGCATCAATTTCCTTAGCTAAAACATTCCTTTTTTCCTATGAAAAAATTGTCAAATATAATTTTTTTTTTTGTTTTTTTTTTTTGTTTTTTGATGTAATGAGATTAGAGCTGTGATATAATTTGTTAAAAGTTTTAATTTTGTCCTTGTTTTATTGTTTTTTTTTTTAAATTGTTAAGATTATTTTTATGGTTATTGTTATTGAATATTAAAAAAAGAATTGTTATTTAATTAATATGGAAGACACAATTAAATTATTTGAAGGATTATGTGGATATGAATGTTGGAGTAGATGTGGGTTGCCTTAGTATAAATGACGAGAGTAGCTGTATAGGCACTTTTTATATTTGACAATTTTTTCATAGGAAAAAAGGAATGTTTTAGCTAAGGAAATTGATGCTTGAGAATGACTTGAGTTTTGAAGTCGAAATATAGCAGCGAAATGAGATAGGAGAGTTTTATTATTAATACCTACATCCCTAATGACCCACAACAAACTACAAAAGTAACTTTTGAGGGATCACCTTTCATCTTAT
>KZ651126.1:252067-277508 GCA_001010745.2 Gerris buenoi
GCTTTGAAAATTGAACAATACAACTCCTCTTACCCGTCTCAGCGATGGTTACGGTTAAAAAAAGACCAGAATATAACAATAACAATTATAACTAAAAAAAAAATTAAAATCCGGACTCTAAATTAACTTCGATGAACAATAAATATCATTTATGTAATCGAATAGTGTCCCGAAGAAGACGCACCTCAAAATAATTTGTTATTTACTAAGCCAAGGCAACTACATTTATTCAAATATAAATAAATGTTTGTTATGATTTGTTGGTCTTTAAATAGATATAATAACCTATCTAAATTAATTTAATTTTTCTTTTTAATAAGTATAAAATTAAGTTCGCTCCCACACTCCCACGGGCTTAATGGTTCGTATTTTATATATTATATTAAATCATTGCTAAGACTAAGTCAGTTAGTGTTAAAATAATTACAAATAAGTTTATTAAGATATAAACTTTCTTAGTGTAAATAATTAAATGATAAATGATCTTAATTGATAAAATAGAGGTTTAAGTTTTACAAAGAAAGGTGGGGCTTCAAGGATATCTGTTAAAAGATAAATGAGGGAGGTAAAGCTTAATTCAAATTGTTAAAAAAAAGAAAACGAGCTAAAATACCAATTCGGTAGATGATTAATGCGAATTCAAAGCTAGAACAGCAACCAAACTAGATCGGCTATGAATGTCCCTTGAACGGTTAGTTATGTTCCAACCCCGCTATTTGTACCGTCCTTTGTATCGTCACGTGGATCGTACGGGAATAGTTTAGCTCAGGTTTTATACGCATGCGCTAAGATCGTACTGTAATAAAATCATGTCTGGTTTGAACGGGTTCAGGACTAAATTCACAAAGTATTAAAAACATTTAAGGAAACCTGAGAGTTAGGGAACCTTCCTTTTGATATTTGTGACAAATGACATTACTGCGCATGTCATACAAACCAGTACTTGGTATTGTCAGATGATCGTTTGGACGGTACAGTAAACGGTTCGCAATCGATCTCTGTTCGTGGACGGTACGAAACACTGTCACAAGTCGGTCTGGAACGACTTTTATCCATTGTGCGTGCCCGTGACGATCTCGCGGACGGTACAATGCTTGGTTGGAATAAGCCTATAAATTGTTTATTAATCATTGCCAAGAAAAACCACATTTATTCCAATAAAAATGAAAGTTTGTTTTGATTTGCAGGTCTTCAAATAAATATATACTTATCTAAATAAAGACAAACAATTTTATCAAAATTAAACACAACATTAAATATTTTGATATAATTTTTAGGGTCAAATTTAATATATTCTGCCCCTAGAAAATATATGGCAAATCGTAAGAAAATAGTTTATTCTTAAGAATAGCTCCGACAATTATTATTTAAATAAATGTAAATATAGTTTATTGAAATAAGGGTAAGTCAATTTGTCGGAAAGAATCTAGTTTGCGTCATAATGGCTGATGCTAAAGTTACGTCATAAACTGCAAAATTTATTTTTAAATAAAAACACACGTATTTAACAAAGTTTTTCCCGCCCTAACTTAATTTCTAACGTCTTTCTTTTCGGTGTGACTTTTTTCAAAGAAAGTTTTTGAGTTCTTAAAAGTTTTCATCTTGTTTATAGTTTGTTCATGATCATTCAATGTATTTACATGTATGTTACATTGTAAATTCTAAGTCTTTTAAGTTTTGAACTTAAAGTTTTACGATAAGGCTGTAAAAGTGGTGTAAGCGTCAAACAATATCTTTCTTGCTAAGCTGGGAATATTACCGGTTGTTTATTCTTTTTTCTTGGAGTTAAAAAACTGAGTTTAGGCAGAAGAATTGTTCAAGTGACTTTCCATATTCATGCGGTGAATCGAGTTGCCAACTTAGCAGAGAGAAATTCTGTAACACTTTGAATAATTTTCAGTCAAGATCCGAAACAATGTTCATCTAAAGATTCTCATTATTTTCCACTTTCCATTTCCTCGATTTATTTTGAATATAATTTCTTTCTCAAAAACCATAATAACTAGGCATCGCGTGGCTGCTTCATAGAAGCGGGCGTAAGTCAATAAATATTGAATATTGAGAAACTTGTTAATCATGATTTGATAGTTAAAGAGGATGATTGTAGTAAAGAGATTCCTAACCCTCACACCTTGGCCATCTCCGTTTAAACTGCTTCACTATACAGTTTATCAGTTCACAATAAAATGTTTAACTTCACTACACAAAAACTTCTACTTGTATCAGGTTGATATTATACATGCATGTTTCAATAGTAGATTTGATGATTTAAGTGGTTTTATCAAGATCGATATGCTATAACGTAAAATATCGGTAAACACTTTGTTTTCTGTTAAAAGTTTAGGTCTGCTTAAATAGTTTATGCGATCATTAATACTTTAGATATTCGGATCCGCTGTTGATTTTACTAAAAAAGATTGTATTTGTAAAAAATGTTTGTCTCATCGAATAGATGAAGTCAGAATTATTTTTCATCCTAAAATTTTCGTGCGAGCGTTGCGTGTGAACTCATGGGTGGATAACGCTGTCCAACAAAATCATCCTGGGCCATATTTGATATTGGATTTGGAATCATTTATTAAGGTTGGGGTGAAGACGTCATCAAAGTATGACGCAATACTTTCTATTTATCTTTCTCTTGATGAAGTGCTATAAAACAAATAGGGAGTTTCTGTGTTTTACAGCACGCAAACACGAAGTAATCATCAATAATTAACTGTAGCTCTCTGGTTTCCAAGGAGAGCGGTGTCGTTATATAGTCGTCATAATCTAGTGGTCATGACGTCACTAGGTAAATATGCACTTAAACACCCACATACTTCTAATTCTCTGATTGTCTTTGGTTTTTTTTTTTTTAACTTTTCCTTTTTACGAGGTCTATTTTATTGCCCCTTTTATATTATACTAGCCGTTAAGTCCGTGCCAACGGGCAGAATAAATATGGTTGAAAAAAAGAGCTAAGGGATAATTAGTTATAATTAAAATATTTAAATAGATATTTACTGTTTAAATAGAAAGTTATATACAGTGGGATGGCTCAGTGGTAGAATTTTTGCTTCATGTGCTAGAGATCACTGGTTCAAACCCAGCCAATAGTTCATCAATTTTTAACGTTATAAATCATTTAAAGGTGAGTCGCCATCGCCGTTGACGGGACACTACTCGATATAAAAGATAATTCGAAGTAATAGTGGGGTCGTTGAAGGGTTGTAAAAATATATTTATACTTTTAAATTGGGTATATTTCGCCTCTCTCCGAGGCAAAAACCTGAAAACCTCATTTTTAAATTTATACAAGTTAGTTGGGTGTTTGGGTCTCACCCTAATGTTTAACCCTTCATTGTTCCTTTTTACAATTTAAAAACTTTTGACCTGGTATTATTTCGGTAAAATCAGTAGTTTTTTTCAATATATGTAAAGTATCCAATCACGAACATACGGTAAATGTTGGAAACCAGGGGTTTTTTTAAGGGTGGGGGATTTACTTAGGTTAGCTAAAAACTTTCAAAATGGTTGAGTCAACACAAAAAAAAATTTTCAGAATAAGAAATACAAACCGAATTATTTCGTACCTTTCCGATTATGCAATGTTGAAACCCATAATGTAAACAGAAAAAAAAATATATTTTTTTTAATTCCAACACATAATAACCAATTAAAACGAATTCTATCCCAAACATTTTTACAATCAATTATAATATTAAGGGTATATTGATATAATCGACTACACTAGTTTTACAATTAGTATTGTTTTTTGACAGCGCGGGAAAATAGGGAAAAAGCCAATGAGAGCGCTGGATTTCGAATTTTAGAAGGTCGGGCCAACTAGGCAAATCAAAATGTCTCTACTGGAGGGGCGCCGACCTAAAGGGTAACCGTTTGAAGAGACTTTGTAACCTTCACTCCACCGCTTGAATTCACTTTAATATATTATTCACTTTTTATGTTATTTAAATATAATGCTAATGCACTAAATAAGATACTGGTTTTTGAATTTTGTTTGTAATTACCCGTCATTTCAATTTGTTAAGTTATTCTGACAAAGTAAGACGTAAGACTCGGACTCGGACAGAGACAGAAAATTTATAAACTCAGTAATCGTTATCGTTTTCCATGTTATATAACAATAATAAGCTTTATTGTTTATTTACAAAAAATAATAACTACTACTTTCACACTGTACTCAAATATTGATAGATTAAAATGTAAACTTCGACTGAAGACAAAGGTTCTTAAACATCCTTTTATTACAATTCAACATCTGTTAGGTAAATTAATTCTTCGTCTAAATAGTTTTAAGCCTACATTTTTTCATAATGTTTCATCACCGACATTAAATTTCTTGATTCTATAAAGGAAATTAACTCTTGCATTAAATTTCAAAACATAATCGTGAATAAGAAGTTGAAATAGTAAAATAACCTTCTTTTGTTGACAAACAAATTAAGAATTTTCCCTCTCCCTCAGGCCACCAGGCCTGTGGGATTTTATTTCTTCCCTCACATAGGTTGGTCAATCTGAGTGTCAAAAAACAATACTATTTGAAAAAAGAGTGTATTACTCATACACGATATTATATTATATTCGGACAATAGGATATTATAACTTGAATGTACAAAAGTGTGATATTCCTTTGTCCATATTTCATTAGACTAAATAGTTATTTAGACAAAGGAAATATACAGGAAAGTTTATCTACCTTAGTCTAACTGCCTATTAAAACGAAGGAATATTCAATATTCAGTCCAATATCCTTTGGGACAAAATAATATCTCACTTTTATATACATAATTATGTATTCATAAGCCAGAAAGAGCATTAGATTAAATGTGGTTTTTGAATTTTAAGAGCTCTAACTTTGAAACTAGACTGATGACTTTTTGAACACTTCCTCTCGTGTCGGTTGATATATCTCGAGTTCATCGACTAATATATCGATAGCACGAGATGTTATCTAGTGATATCATTGTTTATAATGGCTGACGGGGATTTTTACGAGTTTCATTGAAAGGTACTATTTTTTTTAAATAGACTAGGGGGCTCTGCCCCCTACTCACTTCGCTCGTCAACCCCCCCCCCCCCCCCCAGGCGGCCGCTGCCTAGAATGGAGTATTAGAATTATTTTGTCTATTTACTATAAGAACCGGGGAGCAGGGGCCGTTAAAAAAGTTTAAATCCGCTGTAATAGTTTTTGCACTTAAAAATAAAGATGTTACCTCGGAACAAAAATATTTTATATTCTACACCTTAAGTTTTACTTTTAATGCGCGAGAGCCTCACACATATATTTCTTTATTTGTTACCAACAAAAATAATGGTTTGTTTTGATTTTATGGAGTTCAAATCTATATAATAACTTATCTAAATAAAACATCTAAATAGTGACCGAGACTTTTATCAAAACTAAACGTTATAATTATTAAGATAACATTTATGATTTATTACCAATAAAAGTAAAGGTTTGTGTGTTGATTTGTTAATCTTTAAATAGATTTAATAACTTATCAAAATAGTTTTGATTTGTTGTGTATTGAAAGCTGTCACTTTTTGATTAAGGCATGTAAACAAACAATGTGCCTTCTTTATTACACCGTCCCGTGTTTTGTTTATTGCCTCGGGAATGACAGTTCCACGTGTCATTCTTGAGCGGAATAAATACATTTAATAACTTATCAAAATAGTTTTGATTTGTTGTGTATTATAGCTGTCACTTTTTGATTAAAGGGTAAATCTTAGACCATGTATACATAGACACGCCACGTCAATCACTCAGTGAGACCAACATCTTTCTTAGGCTATGACGTCACGAACGGGCAAAGACTACCAGTTTGACATAATAAGATAAACAAAGAATAAATAAAAAAACAAGCGCACCAAACAAAACTCTGTTTTGACAGTAGGAGGACTCCGCGTGACGTCACCAGCGGGCAAAACATGTTGGTCTCAGGGTTGTATAAGGCAGATAAAGGGAATGGCGTGTCTAGGTATATACATGGTCTAAGGTGTAAATCAAGGCATGTAAACAAACAATGCGCTTTCTTTATTACACCGTCCCGTGTTTTGTTTATTGCCTCGGGAATGACAGTTCCCCGTGTCATTCTTTAGCGGAATTTACTATGAGAACCTCCCCTTTCTCCCCCCGAGAACCTCCCCCTAACCCCTCTTATATCTATCTCACTCTTACAAACAGTTAATTATATATCACTCTCTCTGAACTTGTTTGTTTACAAAACTTTTTTAATAATATAGATAGATAAACAATTATATAATTAGTGTTAGTGAGAGACACCAAGGGATGTCCCACGCAAGCGTGACACAGTTCCTAAACTGTTTAAACACCAGACAATACGTCACGAAGATGTTGGCTCGGCATTACGCCATGTCCTGCATCGTTTCGTCGCGTCCGACTCATCAGAATGGCGGTGTGAGAGCACGCTCTTCTCTGATAAGCCCTATATCTGATCTTCTTAATCCAGTATAGTATAGGTCCAGAGTTGGGTGGGCATCGTCGGGCCCCTGATGAGTCGGTAGCGACGAAACGATGCAGGACATGGCGTAATGCAGAGCCAACATCTTTGTGACGTATTGTCTGGTGTTGGAACAGTTCCTATGTGTCACCCTTGCGTGGCACATCCCTTGGTGTCTCTCACTAACACTAATTGTATACCTTATTGGAGTGTGCATGATCATGGTATTACATTGTTGAGATAAACAATTATTTATGGAGATTTGTTTTGTGTGTTCATTCAATTCCATTGTTTTTAGCTACACTAAGTGAATCCCCAACCCTTAAAATCCCCCTAGTGCCCAAAATTTCCCATAGGTACGTCAGTGGATTTTTGTATATACATACAGTATGTCCCCAGTTCGAGTTGCCTATACGTGTAAATGACAAAAAATTTCATTTTTCGAGAAAAAGTTATTCTTTATAATAATTTTTGCTTGTTTTCAAATGAAGATTTATCATATTAAAAAATTTCGTACTATGTACACTGTACCCAAAAAGTACAATTTTCAAAAATAGTACAAGACTAAAGTGGGGTTATTTTTGGTTTTTACGAAATAATGTTACTCTTTATAAAATTGTTTATTTAATATCCTAAGGCAATTTATGTCATAAAAAGTGAACATTTATTACAAAAAATTACCCCTCTTCAAACTATCCCAGGTTCTAAAAATGTCGTTTTGTCGAAAAAAAACAAAAAACAACACCATTATAATATTTTTTACTCGTCATAAAACGTAGATTAATCGTACCAAAAATTAGTTACCATGCAGTCTGTACCCAAAAAGTACAAAACTCTAAATTTATCCAAGGAATAAGTGTAATTATTTTCGACTTTTTAGGAACTTACTTAATAACTTATTTTTGTCCTTTTTAATTTTTATTATATTACATACTCAGGGTTGCCCATAGGCAAAAAAGTCAATTATACAAACTCTTTTCAAATCACTTTGTATGGCTTGTTTAGGTTAGGTAAAGACTGACTGAGGTAAGGGCTTTTTTATTATTTGGGCCCTATAACTTTGACGCCTCAATATCAGACTGGAAAATCGGAAAAAGTTCTGCGTCAGACAATATTAAAATGTTGAGTTATAGGTTTCAAATATCGTATCTGGAGAAAATCAGCTGATTATTAATAATTAATTAATAATAATTAATATGAATTACTTTTAATTATTATTAATAATATTAAGTACTATCCAAAAAAAAAGTCACAGAGGAAAACGGTGCCAGACTTGGCCTAAACAAGCCATACAAAGAGGTTTGGAAAGAGTATGTAAAATTGACTTTTTTGCCTATGGGCACCCTGACTAATTCTTAAGATAATTGATTTAAGTATGAGTAATAAGTAAATAAATCACAAATATTTTATTTATAGTGGAACGAATACTATATTACACCATATACGTCAAAGAAGTTTTAAAAACATAACTTAATATAATAGACTTGTACTTTGTATATTAGGGATGGAGCTATTCAGCAAGTAAACCACAAACTTAGTAAAAAACCTAGTAAACCAAATAAATAAATAATCACAACAAACAATAAGCAGTGTTGCCTTTTGTTTACATAAATTTAAACAAAACTTTTGAAATAAAATATGCACTCTTAGGTAGAGAGTACATGATAAAATTATTTTAACGGGATACTTTATAATTTTAGACAAAGCTGAAAAATGATAAGAATAAAATTTTCTCAAGTCAAAAATAATTACATTTTTATGTCTTGAATAAAATTAGAAATTTGTACGTTTTGGGTACAGTGTACATAGTACGACAATTTTAATGTGATAATTCTTCATTTGAAAACAAGCAAAAATTATTATAAAGAATAACTTTTTCTCGAAAAATGAATTATTTTGTCATTTATATGTATAGGCAACCCGATCCTGGGACAGTTTGGAGAGGGGCTATTTTTTTGTCATAAATGTTCACTTTTTATGTCATAAACAATTTTATATAGAGTAACATTATTTCGAAAAATCAAAAATAACCCCACTTTACTCTTGTACTATTTTTGAAAATTGTACTTTTTGGGTACAGTGTACATAGTAAGAGATTTTTAATATGATAATTCTTCATTTGAGAACAAGCAAAAATTATTATAAAGAATAACTTTTTCTCGAAAAATGAAATTTTTTGTCATTTACACGTATAGGCAACTCGAACTGGGGACATACTGTATATTTAAAAAACAATTAACTTTACCGAAACAATACCAGGTTGAAACATGTTAAATTGTAAAGAGGTACAAATTGAAAAACCTTGAGTAAATCGGACACTTAGAAGTATGTGGGCGTTTAAGTGCATATTAAGTCACTGCGGTGGACGTATAAAATGGCGGCCGTCTTAACGGTAGCCAGTGACGTCAACTTATAACGACATTGAAAGCCTTTTGATTAATTACAAAATCAATCAATATTTCGTCCTCTTCACTGGTTTACATCGCTTGCACTCATTATATTGTATAAAAAACAAGTCAAGTGTGTGCTAGTCAGCACACAACGAGGGTCCGTAGGCCACACTGTATAGTTAAGTAGTACCCTATTTATGGTGTTTTTAAAATGCTAAAAAGCCTACTTTGTAATATTTTATGGGTCTGATATTCTCAAAACACATAAACAAACTTCCGATGATGTATTTTATTGCCACTAAACCGGACTGTAAACATATAAATACATTGAAAAGACCATAATTATAAGAAAACGTATTTTGCCAATAAAAAATAAAATATATATTTTTTTTTTTCGAAATTTCCAAAAAGTGGTATCTTTACTTTTGGTCGAAGAATGTTCAGGATTTTTTTCAAATTTTTAAAAATATTTTTTTTTTTTTAAGTCGCTATATTTTTAACATGTGTGGGTAGGTACGAGACATATACATGCCAAATTTCAAAGTCATCGGACGAAAGGTGTAGCCGTGAGAGCATGCGACGGACGGACAGACAGACAGACACACGCGCGAAAATATAAGGGTCCTTGGCTTTTGCCTACGGGCCCTAAAATGTCAGCACTACAAGAAAAACGTTGCAAAACTATTTCACCTCTATGATGATCATAAAAACCGCTATTGACGTTGTCCCTGTCGAAGGACTTGTGACCTTACGCACCACCTGTTGATAATGTTTGATTAACCGCACCTTAACAAATCTCCGCTATAGTACAGTTTATCTCTGCTATAGTGTGGCTGACAAGCCTCCACTATAGTTCAGATGACATACCTCGGTTACAGTTTGGATAGCAAACCTCTGCTATAGTGAAACTAGCAAATCTCCACAAGTAGTGTGGCTGATAAACCTTCGCTATTGTGCGGTTAGCAAACCTCCGCTATAGCTCGGATAGAAACCCGCTATAGTGCAACTAGTAAATCTCAACTACAGTGTGCTGACAAACCTATAGTGTGGCTAACAAACCTTGACAAACCTATTGTGCGGTTAGCAAACCTTCGCTATAGTTCAGAAGCAAACCTCCGCTGCAGCTCGGATAGTAAACCCCCACTATAGTGCAACCAGCAAATCCTTACTATAGTGTGGCTAACAAACCTTCGTTATTGTCTGGCTAGCATACACCCGCTTTAGTAAATACAGCCAATCTTCATTATAGTGTGGCGGATAAACCTTCGCTATTGTCCGGCTAGCAAACCTTAGCTACGGTTCAGAAATTAAATGCTATACAGATAAAATAAATGTAAATGCTATATGTCTATGCTATAGCTGGAATAGTAAACGCCCGCATCCCCGCTATAGTGCAACTAGCAAAACCCCACTATAGTGTGGCTATCAAACCTTTCTTAATAATAGGTAAATAATGTAACCTGAATAACTATTAACTATTTCATAAATTTAAATGAAGTACTAATTCATTTTTACGTTTTTGGTAGTATTATACTACGGAACATTTAAATTTTAATTTAAATCAAATTATAATTATTATTAACTACAGTCTAGACTGGTAATTTAGAGGCCCGTGGTTCAAATCCCGGCGCTGAAGCATATTTTTCTCTGTATGTTTCCCGTAGTTAATAATAATTATAATTTGATTTAAAAAAAAAAAAAAAAAAATGAAGTACTAATTAAATTTAAATTGCATGAAATAATTTAATCAATTAGTAGAGAATTGTATTAATAAACATTTAAATAATAAAAAGTTTCCCACTGAGTTTTACAAAGCCTTGTTGAATTGAAATTTGTGTGGAAATACCACTTTATCATGATATTTTACAACAATTTATTAAAAAAGTTTATTTAACTGGATTTAATTAAAATTTAGGATAAAGTCGAATCTGTTGAAATATTAAATTGCTTTATAAAAGTTAGTTCTCCAGGGAAACTTCTCGAGTCAGGTAAAATTAGTTTTTCCAAATATTCTCAGCCATATAAATGAAAACAGAGAATTTTTATTATAAAAAAAGAAATGTTTTCGTACATTTATTCTGCCAATATGTGTACTCGACCCTATATATACATATATTAAATAGTTTGATTTCGTTATTATAATTTTAAATAAACATAAATAAGGTTAGAAAAATGTAATAAGATTAAATAGTCTAGTAGATAGCGTGCAAAAAACTCTTTGATTAACATCAAGCTAGAATTTTGTGTAGTTCGTCTGCGGGACAGACTATAATGTATTATCGTAGATTTTTATTCAAAGGTATTTCTTTTAATTAAATTATGCAAAATAAATTTAAATTAATTAATTTTTTTTTGTCTGCTTGTATTGTGAAAGAAAAGGTATTTTTTTCTAGTTATAATATTGCTTAAAAGTTTGATACAGGAAAGTTAGTCTGGGGGCAGCTTTGTGCAGAGGCAGTAGCCACCCCCAGTACTAAGTTGATTAGTGAAATGAAGCCAGGCGGGTTGTATAATGAAGGTGGGGGCTGTACAGTGGTTTCATTACAAGATGCTAATTAACTGCGGTTCCAATATTTCAAACTATTCCTCCCTATTAGTTAACCTCTTAACTTTATAATTCCATTTTACTCCTCATTGCTTATTTTAACAGCACGTATACTGGGTGATTTAGCTTCAAGTTCCGAAACCAGTAATCATCATCGATTGTATGAATATACATAATACATTCAAATTAAAATAAATAAATTAACAATTAACAATAATTAAATTGCATTTTAGTTTTACAAAGCCAACTTTAATGAAGTTATAGATCTTTTGGTAGTGACATCTGCAGGATAGTGCATGTTGTGTTGATAAAAGAGACAACGTTAACAGGAGATGGTTGAAAGCTAGATGTTATATCGTTGTCCAAGGCCTCAGGTAGTGCATGCTGTTTATTTCATTATACATTACATTATCTGACCTGAGATTACAGTTTTCGCGTTATGAGTTGTGACTTTCAACAGCCGCCGGAAAATCCGAAAAATTATGGTAGGGAGCCAATGAAAGGCCAGGATTTTGAATTCTAGATGGTCGGGGCAACTGGGCAAACAAAAATGTCACTAGTCCCACTCCTCTCTCACGCCTAGTGGCTTTATTTTTTTTCCTCATTTAGGTTGACCAATTTTTTAGGTTGGCCAATCTGAGTGTCAAAAGTCACAACTCTAAACGCGCAGACTATAGGTAAAGTCTGAATAAAGGTTTTATCTCCCAGGTGTGTACGTGGATTTTTGGTTCTATTTGCGGTTAAGGTGGAAATATAAGGTTTCCAAATTGAAGATAACTTGAAACCATCTACCGTATAGTAGTTTTCTGGCCTCTCTAATAATTCTGTTATAAAAGCCAGGTATCTTTTCCAAAACTTTGGTATCCTCGAATTTGATATGACCTGTCTTTGTAGAGTGTACTGCATCTCCAGATTGCCAGACGTTGTTCTTGACTGCTCCAATAAATTCATGCAGCTGGGATGATATTAGTCTACCCGTCTGTCCAATGTAGGACTCTCTACCATAGCAAGGTGTTTCACACACTTCTCTTGGTCTTGAAATACAGCGGATCTACCTAGCGGCTGTTCCTAGTAGTTGTTTGGTGGTGTTTCCTGCGGTGAATGTGGTTTTACTCTCATTTTAATTCAGAGTATGTGAGATTCCATCGGCCGTGCCCTTTACGTATGGGAGAAACGCTTTTCTTTGGGTTAGAGTTTTAGGATTGGGTGGCGTCTGCTCAATATTACGAGGCTTTTCGGCAAAGTGCAAGTGCTTGTTGATAACTGTGATTTGAAATTGGCCATTATTGGCCAGTGCATTGTTAAGGCTCTACCGCTCTTTGAGGTTAGGAAAAACAGTAAAATTAAAATTATTCTGGTTCTAAGCAAGATATCAAAAATCTAATCACAGGCTTCATTCCTAATTTTATTTCTGCACAATTTCAGCCCTATTTAAACTTTCTATGATAAATATTACAGGCGCCATTTCAATACAACGAGTTTGATCAATGTATTGAAATGGCGCCTGTACTATTTATCATAGGAAGTTGAAATAGGGCTCAAATTTTGCAGAATTAAAATTGGGAATGAAGCCTGTGATTAGATTTTTGATATTTTGCTTAGAACCAGAATAATTTTAATTTTACTGTTTTTCTTAACCTCAAAGAGTGGTAGAGCCTTAAGATGCTGTTCTTTCTGTTTCCAAGAGCCCTTATCACATATCTTCTTCATTTGGAAACAAGGAAGTTGATAAAAATCATTTTGTGGGAAGGATGTATGTGAGCATCTTTAAATACCGAAGTAGTACTGTCCTATCCTTCTCTACGTCTTAATTCGTACAATCTCGTCTATTTCTGCGGTTGAAGAAAATGTCAACTGCGTCTCAATATGCGCATGACTCTAGAATTTAGGGATAGTCTTGTTCTTACATAAGTCAAATGTGAAAACAAAGTTTTACATACACCGCCGTTTTACATATCGCAATGATGAATTCTGCATGTAAATGGCCACTATCTCGAGTCAAGATGGTGGATCTCTTAGAAAGCCCGTATTTAGCCGTAGAGGCTAAATGGAACCTACCTACAAGGGGATTGTTCTAATGGTTCTAGAGTATCGTGCCAGCCAGACAGAGGTATTTAGATTCAAATAAATATATTGATTTGTCCAGTGTTTTCCTTTATTTTAGTTGCTACAGGTCTTTAAAGAAAAATTGTGTTATTATTAAAACAATTTAAATCAGTGACTAAATATAGTGGAGAAGTTAGCCAGTTGAGTTAATTAAAACGGAAACATATTATCAAACGAATGACATAATCAGAATCAAAGGAAAGACAAACAAGTGTAGGAGGAACGTGACGTCAAGTAGGTTTAATTAGCAGGTGGTTCAATTAGGAGCAAAGAATTTCTTTATAACTACGTGTCAAGTTAATATTACCTTAACTAACCTTCTCAGAGGTAATTTTGAGAATAGTGCAGAGGCATTTTACTTAGAGGTAATTCCCTCTGAGTGCAGTCGAGACGTACTTAATATTTATCGAAGTGTTATTTTAACAGCTGTGAGGATAGGGTTGTTTATTTAAGTAACGGCTTAGTAGTATCCAGATTAGACTAAGCCCGGCACACACGTACTCCGGGTTTAGCATTGTCTATTCTGTCCTAATCTTTATTTTATTCAGACGACGTTCCAGATCCTATACTTGGCTTTTTGCGACTGTCGCAACCTCTTAAATCTTGTGATTGTGGGCTTGCCTTATAATTTTAGATTTGAACTAAAATAATGGAAGTAGACTTCAATTAAAGCGCTTTATCTGTCCAACATCAATTAAAACCGAGAAAGTTGTTATTTTAAATGTTTCTGTCCTTTAAACGTTTCTGACCTTAATTGTTTTTCTTTTTTATCTGTTATGTAAGTTTTATTATTTTGACTAAGTTGTTAAATTCTTGTTTGTCGTAAGATCCAGATGGAATATGAAAGCTCCTTTGTGAAATAAACTAATTTAAATTTAAGTGGAAAGAATATTTGTGTTTATTTCTTTAAAAAAGAAATGGGTTTTACAGAACATTTTTAGTCTCAACAAAGAAACAATTTTCTCCGCGGAAAATAATACTTGTTTATTTATCAAAGCAGCTTTCGGCTTTTATAAAGCCATCTTATAGTGCCTTAGTGTCTTATTAGCTAATAGTGGCTGTGGTCAGCGTTAATACTAACTAAAATATAAATAAATCGAAATAAAAAGAAGACGAAAAAAGCTTATTTTTGGAAATGCATGGGTTAAATCTGGGAACATTTATGTCACCTATTTCTTTTTACTTTTCCTCACTACTAATAGTAGGAAAAGTATTGTTTTCACCAAATTTTTTTTTTTCAAGATTTTAATGGAATTATCCGTTTTAGGTGTTTTTAAGACCTCCTGAGTGGTTTTCAGCATGATGTATGTATGTGTGTGTATTATCATCGTAGCGCCCAAGGTATTTAACATAGAGATTTGAAACGTGGCAGAAAAATCAGTCCTTACCTGAAGTGGTGACCCAGTTTGCTGAGTCAGTAAAAATTTTAAAAAACCGTAATAAATCGAAAATGGTCCTCATCGTGTTGAAATTTGGCACGAATGTACCTCTCTGTATAACAAACATGCCCACTAAATTTCATTTTGATATTGGCCGCCATTTTGAAGTTATAAAAATTTGTATTTTTAAACTTTGACGGTTAATAATACTGAAAGTATATAAATAGGTTTTTGACTTATAGCACATCATTGAAACCGGAAAAAATTAAGGAACAAATATAAAAAAACCCGATGAAATTCCATTAATTAATTTAAAAGCTATAAGGGAATATAATTAAGGATACTTAATTATATACGTCAATACACCAATACAAGTTCATTTCCAAAAAAAAAATAAATCTTTAAATAAGTATCTACATTTACTTTATATTTATTATGTATATTATATCATTATAATAAAAATAATAATTATTATTATTAAAAAAATGCACTGTCTATTTGTGTGCCCGTAAGTAACGTTTACACGTTTGATAATAATTCAAGTAAAAGTGATCACTAGATCAATAGGTGGATTAGTAGCAGTAGTAGTAATCTAGTACTTCCTTCTAGAACGGGTAGGACGAACCACTTGTTCGAACCTTGCAATTAGGCTATCTTTTAGGACCATTTTACGCCCCGGGGTGGAGAATTCCTACTACTTCACACACTACGGTACATTGTACCGCCCAAGCGAGTATAGTGTGGTCATTAGTAAGCTATATAAGCGTGCATCAAAGCGTGGGGGAAGAGTGCCCCATAGGGGGTTTCCCTCGCCCTGCTTGTCTGCGATTCATAGATGCAATTTTTCAGAGTATCATGGCACGGGATCGAACCCAGGACCTCGAGTAGCTCGACTTATTGATAGCTGTGTGTGCGCCTAAAGCCCCTTGATCACGCTGGCTCCCTCAGAGGCGGATTAAGTAAAATCATTAGCATCTAAATATTCTCATTTAGTAAAATTATCTATAAACACGACGATTAATAGAAATGCATTAAAATTAACACACCTTACAGCGAAGCCCGGGCGAATATTACCGACTGACTGTGAAATTCGGAATACGTGCTCTTTGATAATTATCGGGCTAAGAAAATAATTAGTCATCTTCATCTATTTGATAAGACAAATATTTGAGCGGGCAAATAAGGCTCTCAGAGCACAGTATGAAGCTTTTAAAGCCGTACAAGGTCTTTATTTTAAGGAATAAAGTCTCTAATTCTCTTTTCTCAGCAGATGTCCGTAGTATGCAATGATATGAGTATTTTAGAAAGGATTGCATCGTATGCAATAACTTTATTTTAGAGTATGAAAGAGGTTGTAGGTGATTATGTTAGTAAGAGAATTTGGTTTCAAATGTATCTATGGCAGCCATCTTTAATCAAATTTTCCGGTAGGTAAACCCTTTCATTAAAGTGGTTTATATCATTAAGAAATCTACTTTTCGCATTAAGATTCTATTGCGCAATCGGTTCCGAAAATAACGTAATGTCTAATTATGTACATAAATAGTCGTCATCTTGAATCGAGAGATCGTAAAATTATGTATTTATGAGCACCCATTGGGGAGTGCTAATTGTTTAATTAAAAAAGCATAAACTTTTAGTAATTTGGAGGTTGTAATAAATAAAAATTGATGGGACATATTGGATAAGGGCGAGGCATAACTTGATTTGAAAATAATGGAAGAAAATAACGTGGAATTACTGAGTCCATAATGACACCGTGTATCGACTCCACCCGTGCCAGCAATACAACAGCCAATTTCCACCAAAAACATTTTCTCAAATCACAGAATAAACGCATAATACTAGAGCCGTTATAATGATTTTATATAATTCTGAAGTCAAATAGATTTTCACTACTTTTTATTCAATTAGATACCAATCAACAATTGCTGTTCAAAAAGTCTCTGAATATACTATAACCTCGGTATCACCAATAAAACTAAATCACCTCACACATATCCCACTTAGACATGATACTAGATATCCCAGAACCTAACTTACATAAATTCCAGGGGGAAAAAACAGTTTGATGTAACTCATACTAAAATTTTGTCGAATACATACTTTCTTCTTCCAGTGTTTGTCATTTGTAAGTTGTTTCGGGGTTACACTGTTACATTTATTAATTTATCAATAATTAGTCAAATTTTGCTATATAAATTAATAAAATATTAAATTACTTTCTTCTTTTTAGGTAAGGGGGAGGAGTCCCCCAGTGTTATAACAAACATTGAAGATAGGTGAAGCACAATTTTGCCTGAAATTAAAAATCAAATGCTAAATTACACGTTTATGCAAGATGTTACCCCGTCCCATCGCTCCTTGCAAACAATTCAATTCTTGCCAGAGAATTGCCTAGATTTTACGAAACATTGTGCTTAACACATCTCCAATGTTTGTTTTAACACTGAAGGACTACTCCCACTTACCTACAACCCCCCCCCCCCCTTCAAACCGTCATTGCGTTGCTTCCACCACATGGTAATTTATTCAATCAAAAGTATAATACCAGACATGATTACTACCCGGACAACGAATTTTTTTTAAGACTCTATTTCAAACCGTTATTTCATGGCTTTAAAATAGTAGAAGAATGTAGTTTTCAGACTCCGCAAACCCCATATCTCTATCTACTTCAGAAGCAGAGCTATAAGTGTTAAAAAAAGTTTTTTGATTCACCCTGTATATAATATATAGATAGCTTCATTGATGGTAACGACGGATAAGATAACCAGATTCTCCGGAAACACGGCATCGGGACTGTTTTTAACGCTCAATTGACCAACGGAAGCCTCCTGAATTCGCCAAAAGACCATCTTCATCTCAAGGCTTCCATTGTATGTGTATAAAAAATCTCTTGCAGTTGCGGAAAAAACTACATCGGGCAAGCCGGAAGATTGACCTCAACCCGCCTAAAAAAACATGTAAGAGCAGTTAAAAACAACGATCACAGATCAGCAATAGCTCAGCATTCTGACGAAACAGGCCATTTCATCAAGTTTGGGGACATTCGGGTACTCACATCTGTCAACTGGTATCAGGGTGGTAAGGGAGGCTATTAAGATCGAAAAACAACCGGAGAACTTTAACAGAGAGGATGGTTTCACCCTTTCTCGGCCTGGAAACCTCTGGTTGGCACTTGCGCCAAGCAGATTGCAAGCGGCGACGGCACAGTCACTTTCATAATTCGCCGGACAAAGGCAGCTTCTCACTGATTGCATCATCCCGACAAAGGATTACCTGGAGTAAAGGAACTTCCGGGAATTCCAGGTACACTCTGCGGTGTAGAAAACTAGTATAAATATGTTGTTCTTCTCTCCAGTCAAACTTTCAAACTATCTTGTGTTTGCTTCGAGTCAACATCACGATGCAACACTCTCCTGAATATGCTTCCACTAGTCGAGTCGAAGTGAAACGTCGGAGTTTGTGCGAACCCCTTAGTGACGCTGATTTTACCGCAAAACCAAGATTTTTATTATTATTCTATACATGTATATTTCATTTATTTGTAATTATAATTATGCTATGTTTGGCCAAATATTCGTGGCTGCTTCAATGAGAGGATAATTAAACTACTTTTGAGTTTTCCCCCGTTCTAACTTAATAATAATAATAAAGCTTATACGACACTTTTATTTTATAAAAGCAAAAGCCTCCCTGTTTAGGGGTATTTATTAGAGGTTGTTGTTGTTTACGTACTTAATTAAGACTGTACTTTAGAATCTCAAACTGTGCCTTATAAAATGTAATTGCCATTTTTACTATATGGCTTGAAATTTACTTAAATTAAATTTTTATAGTTGTTGGATTTACAGTGTCTTGATTCAGTCTGTACCTGGGATATCCAGCCAATAGGAATCTGTTCCCTTTCTCTTCCTGTACCCCTACCATGGAACCCTTCCCCTCCTCTCCAAAACACACGTGAATCCACCTCTCCCCTCCCTCTCTCTCTCTCTCTTAAACCTCTGAAGTGGACGGATATATATTTATTTTACCTATTTAACTTATAATATCAAAGTGATTATTATTATTTAATTATTTTTATAACGATTATTACGCAAGGGAGATATTAATATAGTAGGCACACCTGAACACCTGACATCACACCTACACCAACCACCAACATCACCACCTTACCCGCTATCTCTTCCCCAGGCCTGGTTGACTTGATCTTCTCATCGCAACTGCAAGGTAACACCTACTATACACTTTAATATTTCTCCCTTGACACTATCTTTAATATTATTATTATTATTATTATTGTAATTCACCACTGTTACACGGCTCTCGGCCGAGTGCCTCTCCACCTCTCCCCCTTCCTCTTCTTCTTCCCCAAAGTTTGGTGCCGTTTCTCGGTCGCTGATTCGCGCCAATACAATAGTCTTCTTCCAACTTTGCTTATTAGTAGTTGTCCTACGCCATAGCATTCCTAATCTTTCCGTTCTAACTTATTTATATTATATTCTTTTAAAGAATTAAAATTGGCAATGAGCTGTGAAGCTATATTGTTAGAGTGTTTCGAAGAAACTAATGAAAGTACCTGAGATAAAAATATGAACAAATTATCTTTCTACTTCTTTGTGTAGGGTTTTATACTTAACTTAACTTTAGTAATAATAATAACGAATGAGATATATTGTTAGTTAAGAGCTATAAGAAGATAAATATTCTCGAGTATGTTGTCCAGATATTCTGCGCTCATCGACTTATTTTCTATTGTTCAACGAGTTAATTCTATTTCTTACAAGAGATTTCTGCACGAGGCTGTAGATTACCGGCCTCGAGTGTCGGAGTAGAGATAAAAGTATATGTATAGCGAGTCCTTAGTAGCTTTCGTCTTGGAAATACTGTTAAAAGCCATAAAAGCGGTGTCGGGCACGGCCTGGCTTAACGGCTCCCCCGGGCCCAATAGAAACAGGTTGCTATGGCCCCAACTCCAAATGCTCTTAGAATAAAGATAAAAATGTGGCTCGACTCAGCCCAATTGCAACGATATCGATCCTAAAGCCCAACTTTGGCTGCTTCTCCACAGCCCACTTCTACAACCAGTACCTTCGCATAATTATCCAAATGGATAAACCTATTATTTATTTTAAACTATATAAAACTAACTGTTACGCCAGCAATAACTAAAGCCAATAAACGTTTACTCAGATGTATTTTACAGTTTATATATCAACTATGATTACTCGATGGCCCCCTCCTTCCTTTCAACTTCTTATAATTTCTTCTTTTTTGATTTGTTTGTTTGATTAAGCAAATTTCTTCGTTTCAATTCCATCATAATTATAAACTTTAACTCGAGAACTAAAATAAACCATGTACATTAGTTAATGAAAAGCCTGTAACCAGGTTGACAATAATAACGTCAGGCATGCTAACGTACTATAGTTATTTATGCATCGAGGGAGTAACGTAAACCATTATTCCCTGAGCTAATAAGTTGGTTCTTGAGGCGAAGCCGAAAGATCCATGATCCCAAAATCCCAAGGTGAAGCCGAGGGAATTTGACTTTTTAATTCCCGAGGCGTAGCCGAGAGGTATTCCATGAAATTAAACAAACTATACATTTGGGCCAAAACATAGGAAACCATTTATGTATAACAAAATTTGTCTCAGATATCTCAAGTTTCTATTCCTCAATCCAACACAGTCCGTTACCTTGGCCTTAAACTCGATAGACGTCTCACTTGGCAGCATCACACAAAAACTAAACGTACGGACATTACAAGACGATACAAGTCATCTTCTGGATCATAGGTCCAATTTTACTTTGAACATCAAACTTCGAATTTAAAATGTAATCTTAAAATCAGCTTTGACCTACGGTCTAGAAGTATGGGGTAGTACCATGCCATCAATCCGTCGTAAACACTACAATCCAAGATCCTTAGAATCACAGACCGTTCTACATCTCTAACCTCACTCTACATAAAGATTCCAATGTTCCCTTTGTGCGAGACCTATGATGTCCCGGTATCATATTTTCCACGAATCATCATCCAATCATCCTAATCCTCTAGTACATTTTCTTGCATCCCAAATTGTCCAAGATAACCCTCCTTGCCGCCTGAAGAGATAGTGGCCCAGAGATTTACTCATTACTCATTACTGAATGTTTATCTTATATCATTCATCATTTTAATCATTGCTTTTATCAAAATCTTACTATCTAATTTCTTTATATATTTTTATAAGTATAATAACCTATTGTAAGCGAACCCAGCCGAAAGGAATAGTCAATAGTAGTAATACACTGTCAACTAAACATATATATCATTAACAGTTACAACATGTAAAATTATGTAGTTGTGTTAATTAATAAAAGATAAAAAAAGATATCTCAAACAAATGTTTAAATGAACAATTGCTAAGGATTTTGGTTTGTAGCATTTTTATATTTAACCGAGATATTTAATGAGAGTTGAAATGAGGGTTAACGCAGCAGCAGAAGTCGAAATGGACCTTATCAACATAACAACGGGTTCTCGTAAAAAAATCCCCACTTGTTAGAATAAAGGCGTTAGAAGAGAATTGCAAAGAAAGACGCCCAAGGTAAAAGAAAATGAGAAAAGCTCCGGGTAAGAAAAAGTGTTGTTTTGTTAAGGTGAAACTGGGGTCCGAGGGTAAGATGACTTTTCTTCCAAGGAAAAGGGCCTCAGGACTTAACTGCTGCTTGTTTTCCTATCTGGACAAACACGACCCAACACCCGGTCTCACACTAATGAAACTAAATTTAATCAAAACAGGCCCAACTGTTGAACCTTGCTGCAAACCCTCGTTGTCTTCAGACTAACAAAGCTTTTAACAATACCCGCATTCTTACACAACGCCCACCAACCTATTATCTTCCGACGTAATCTCATTTATCTTGCGTAAACCTTTCTCGAACAATTATTACTTGTTTAATAGCTCTGTATGACAATAAGTAAAGAGCGGAAATAACAACCTGATAATCGTACAATATAGCTGCGGTGATTACAATATGGTTCTAACGTACAGCAATGTACGTTAATAAACTAGGAAAGCGTTGTTTCCATTTAATTGTTTAATGGGCAGGAATGCCATTGTCGACGTAACCCCTTAACTACCAAAGTATAATATACGGATATTTTTATTAACCAGATTAAGTATTAATACTAGCCATTATTCGTGCGACATCTCAACAAACATTATATTTTAACTCTAACATAGAATTATAAAACAGCCTTAATTATCCACACAAAACGCATTTTAAATTGCTAGGGAAGCGGGTGGTGACTGCGCAATAGTTTGCTCAGCAGATGCTTTTAGTTAACGAAGCTATTCAGCAGCTTACAGGTTGTTTTTGCAATCCTAGTAATTAATAATTATGTGTTATTACCGAGGCTTGCCAACTCATGTATCTATGGAAGCCTATTGAAGTTAAACGGCTGTGGCTAGAGGCCCAAACGATAATTAACTATAATATTGGTTGGTTTTGCGGTAATATCTGCGATTTGGTTTGCACTACTTGAAGCGCCATCAAGGGTGTGGTGCGACATGTTATCGTGAACCCACAATATAATCTTGACTAGAGAGATAATCAGAATCTACGATGCCAATATATAATAACGATACTTCTTATTCTACTCCGTTTAATTTTCTTGTTTATTTGTTTTCCTGGGTGTTAGCCCAAACCTATGGTTTATTTGTTTTCCTGGTTGTTAGCCCAAACTTGTTGTTTATTTGTTTTCCTGGGTGTTAGCCCAAACCTATGGTTTATTTGTTTTCCTGGGTGTTAGCCTCAACTTATTGTTTATTTGTTTTCCTGGGTGTTAGCCCAAACTTGTTGTTTATTTGATTTCCTTGGTGTTAGCCCAAACCTATGGTTTATTTGTTTTCCTGGGTGTTAGCCTCAACTTGTTGTTTATTTGTTTTCCTGGGTGTTAGCCCAAACCTATGGTTTATTTGTTTTCCTGGGTGTTAGCCCAAACCTATGGTTTATTTGTTTTCCTGGGTGTTAGCCTCAACTTATTGTTTATTTGTTGTGAACACTTTGATTTAGATTAATATTCGAACAACTAACCTATCTCCTGGAATATAAATGTATTGTGTTTTGATGGTAAGGATGAATAATTAATAAAAAGTAAAATATAGTAAATGTTACAATTTTACAATAATTACTAAATCTGTCTATATTAGTAATTAATAGTGGTTTTAAGTTTATATTTTTTTAAGCATGATATTTAAAAATAATTACTGAAAGTTATAATTATATTTGAAAAGGAGCCCAGTGCCCTGGAATATTCTTCTTCGTCTGGAAGGATATGGCAGAAGCTCATTGTCCTGGGTGGGCCTAGACGTGCCAGAAGGTAATTCTCGCTACCCTCAACCCAAACCTAAAATTATTCAACATGGAAGCTATAAGACCAGATCCTACGGATTGGGTTAAATTCTACATTCTACCTTCAGGTATTAGTATCACTAATACCAGGGTTAATCCTGTTTTCAAAACAGCATGACCCCCGGTATTAATTAATTTAATCCTTCTAACACCTTGTACCCTCATTATTTGTGTAGTTATTTTATTTAGGGATTATTATGTATTACAATTGTTCAGGGTTTGTTACAAGGAGGCAGTCACACTATTGGGAGGGATATAACCCAGGTGGGAACTTTGCTATAATTTCTTTAATTTATATTAATTTAAACTTAGAGTGTTAAAATTAGAAAGTAAAACAAGTAAGGCGCGCTTCACGTAAGTACGTGAGGCGATAATCGCCGGTTTCTGTACGATTTATTAAGTGTAATAGTTGCATATTCTTTTTCTACACTTCAAGACCTTTAAATTGATGTATAACATGCTATGGTATATAAAAACTTTTTTTTTAGTCACCCGCCATATTGGGCGGGCTGTCATCTTGGAAATATTAAGTGTAAGAACTCCAAAATTTGCCCATTTGTCTAAAATGCCGAGATGTACCTGTGTGCCAAATTTCATGTTTCTAGCTATAGTAGTTTATGAATTGAAACAAGCCAACGGACAGACAGACAGAGCCGTTATATAAGGTTTCTTTTTTACTTTATACAGAAACCTATAAGAAACCTTATATAACGGCTCTGTCTGTCTGTCCGTTGCTTGTTTCAATTCACAAACTACTATAGCTAGGAACATGAAATTCGGCACCTCTGTCTGTCTGTCTGTCCGTTGCTTGTTTCAATTCACAAACTACTATAGCTAGGAACATGTGCATCTCGGCATTTGTGACAACTGGACAATTTTTTGATTTTTCAAGATTAATATTTTTAAGGTGGCGGCCAATATGGCGGGTGACTAAAAAAAAATGTTTTAGTCACCATGACATGTTATACATAAAATTAAAGGTCTTGAAAATTAGATAAAGAACATATAACTATTAAAATTTCACACCTAATATTTTCAAGATGGCGGCCAATGTGGTGGGTGATCGTAGCGAGCTGCAATAAAATTAGCCACAAATACTGAATATCGAGTCGAGTCTGAATGTCTAAATCGAGTCGCAGTCGAGAAAGGTTATATATGTTAAATCAATATACCATGTCGATTATTAGTTATGTGTGCACCTAGGAAGTAAATTAAGCCATTATTCCCTGAGCTAAAAAGTTGGTTCTTGGAACGAAGCCGAAGGAACCATGGTCCCTAAATCCCGAGGTAAAGCCGAGGGAATTAGAGTTTTTAATTCCCAAAGCGCAGCCAAGGGAGATTATCGCGAGGGGAATAATGGCACTTTACTCAGGAGGTAAAATACAATTTTCTATCTCCTCTCACAGTTATTATTAATTATTTTAATTATTAACAATTATTACCAATTCTAATAGCAGAATAAAAGATTCAATATTAATAAATAATAAGAATTGGAATTAAACTCAAATAGAAGGTTTTTAGATTCAGGATATTAACACTGATAAGAAAGGTCGAAAAAGCAGTGTCGTCAACCAGATTTCAACAACTTCTTTATATTAGAAATTAATTTTTTACTCTTTATAAAATAATTAAGTTGGCAATCCTTAATTTTTCGCCCTACTTTTTACTTTTTCTCCCTACTTTTTGAGTCAGGGAAGGAAAGATTTACTTTAGTCTCTCTAAACTAATCCAAAATCATAAATTTTTCTCCCTACTGGATATACTTTTTCTTTGAGTCGTCTTTTTGATTGACCACTATCTTGAAGATATGAAATGTGAAATTTTAATTGTAATTTAATCTTTTCCTACTTTTGAAGACCTTTAAAACGATGTATAAAATGTCATACTGATTACTACATTCATTATTGATTTTACATGATGTATTTTAGGTTACTAAATACTTTATAAGGGTTCACTTAAATATCATTGTAATTATAAGTTATACCTATTATCTACTATTTTATACTAAGCTATTAAATGCTATACTTAAACCTATTTAAAAAATAATCTAACAAATCAATCGTCAACTTAACACTAGTATAAATGGATTTTTTTTTTTTTTTTTTTTTTTTTTTTTTTTTTTTTTTTTTTTTTTTTTTTTTTTTTTT
>KZ651126.1:290375-303334 GCA_001010745.2 Gerris buenoi
AGTCATATAGAGTCATATAGAGTCATGGAGGTGCAGGGACGATGACAAGCAACTTGTTTTATTTATTTATTTATTTTTTATATATTTTTTAAAGTCATCAAAGTCAATAAGATGACACACATTATAAAAATATAGTTAGTTGATTCTTAGCATTCAAACTCTTTTATTAAACTAAAAAAGTAGTTAGTTAGCCGTAAAGTGGTGACCCTCGACTTTGAAACATTTTTTAAAAATATCAAAAATTTTTTTAGACAAAAAATTTTTTAATTGACATTTAAAAAAAAAATACTTCAAAAATTAAATATAAAAAAACAATCATCTAAAAAAAAAAGTATTTTGATATAAAATAATTTATTTAAAAGTGTTTAAAATTTCAAAATTTCTAAAGTGTTAAATTAAATTCAGTTAATATTTCAACCTCAACATGATGAACAACTCTCTACTAGATATCGACAATGAAGACAACCCGGAAGTAGCAACAGTAGCAGTAAAATTACCACCTTTTTGGAATAACAAACCGGAGCTGTGGTTTCATCATGCTGAAGCAAATTTTCAAATCGGTAATATAACTTCAGATTCGACTAAATTTTATTACATCATCAAATCATTAGACAGCGAAATATTGGACCACGTTTCAGATATTATTTCCCAACCACCAGTTTTGAATAAATATGAATCTATTAAAGAAAATTTAATTACTTTAATGGCTTTCTCCGACAGTTCCGATAAAAAGATCAGACGACTACTTACAGAAATTGAATTAGGCGACAAAAAACCTTCTCAGTTACTCCGACAAATGAAAGAACTAGCAAACAATAAAATCAACGATGACGTACTGAAATCACTTTGGCTAAAAAATTTACCTCCACAAACCCAATCGATTTTATCAATCAGCACTGAAAATTTAACAACTTTGCAAGTAATGGCAGATCGTATACACGAAGTCCATACTTCAAATTCAATAAACTCTATTACTAACCCTTCATCATCAAAACCCGAACCACCTACTGACACAGTGAGTACAACACATAATTATTTAGAAGATTTAGCAACACTAAAAAATGAAATAGCTTATTTACATAATCATATTTTTAGATCCAGATACAGAAATCCCTCAAGAAATCATTATAGACGATATTCCAGGCCTAGAAATTTCTCAAATCACAGAAGACAAACGAACCAACGAAGATCACAAACACCAACACATAGATCCCCTTCAGACTCAAGAAAGAATTCGAACATTTGCTATTACCATTCAAAATTCGGTCAACAGGCAACAAAATGCAGCCAACCATGCAACTTCAATACGGTAAACTAACAGACCGGCCACACACAGCGGCCACCGTGACCGGTTCTCTCAAAAGCCGCCTCTTCATAAAAGACAAAAAATCTAATCTTGACTTTTTAATCGATTCTGGAGCTGACTTATCTGTAATTCCACCTAACAAAAAATTCAAAACATCACACACTACCACTAAACTTTTTGCTGCAAATGGATCCAGTATTAAAACTTATGGACTAATAAAACTTACTTTAGACCTTGGACTTCGACGCTCATTTACATGGACATTCGTAATAGCAGACGTAGGAAAACCAATAATAGGAGCACTTTTTATCTAAATTCGGACTTCTCGTTGACCTTAAAAGATCACAACTTGTAGACAGTTTAACTAACCTCACTACTAAAGGCAACACTAAACAATCTCCACCAATAACTATACGGACTTTACAACATCACGACAAATATTACGACCTTTTAAAACAGTACCCCGAACTACTCCTTGAAGAAGACGCATTCAAAGAACCGCCCATACACACTACAACACACCATTTACAAACAACAGGACCCCCCGTTTATCAAAAATTTAGACGCTTAAACACTGAAAAATTAAAACACGCTAAAACAGCTTTTGACGAAATGATTACACAAGGCATATGCAGACCATCTCGTAGTGCTTGGTCCAGTCCATTACACATGGTCCGTAAAAAAAAAAACGAATGGCGACCATGTGGTGACTACCGTAAACTGAATTCTGTTACCATCCCTGACCGTTACCCCTTACCACACATTCACGACATTACTACTAACCTACATGGAGCTAAAATTTTTTCAGCCATTGATCTCCGGAAGGCATACCACCAAATCCCTATGGAACCAAACGACATACCAAAGACAGCTATTACTACTCCTTTCGGAATGTTTGAATTCGTACGTATGCCCTTCGGTTTACGGAACTCAGCTCAAAGTTTTCAAAGACATGTACAACACATGCTAGCTGGCCTCCACTTTGCCCACCCATATATTGATGATATTTTAATTGCTTCTGAAAATGAAACCCAACATCTTCAACACCTAAAACAATTGTTTGAAAGATTAAAACAATATGGCGCAACTATCAATGCCTCAAAGTGCACATTTGGACAGCCACAAGTAACCTTCCTAGGCCATGACATCAGTACTGACGGTGTCAAACCTCTTTCCAAAAAAGTAGAAACAATTAAAAATTTCCCCAAACCAAACACCATTCAAGAACTAAGACGTTTTATTGGCATGATAAATTTCTACCATCACTTCATACATAACTTAGCACACATCCAGGCTCCTTTAACAGCACTAACAAAAGATGCAAAGAAAAATGACAAACGTCCAGTTAATTGGAACCCCACAGCCGAATTGGCTTTTGAAAAATGTAAACAAGCTCTTGTTGACGCAACCACTCTTGCATTTCCATCAATGTCTGATCAATTGATCCTGATGACAGATGCCTCGGATGTAGCCATGGGTGCCGCCTTGCAACAATACGTTCAAGGCAAAATGAAACCTATTGGTTTCTTTTCCCGTAAACTAAACCCATCACAACAACGTTATAGCGCATACGACAAAGAACTTTTAGCAGTGTACGAAGCTATAAAATATTTTCGACACTTGCTAGAAGGACACAACTTTGTGGTATACACCGATCAGAAACCTCTGACTTATGCCTTTTCTCAAAAACTTGACAAATGTTCCCCCAGACAAATTCGTCAACTCAATTTCATCAGTCAATTCACTACAGATATCCGACACGTTTCCGGTAACTGTAATACTGTCGCAGACACTCTCTCACGCCTTGACGAAATCATTACACCAACGACAATCGATTATAACTTTTTGGCAGACTTACAAAAAAATGACGTAGACTTACAAACATTTTTGGACAATAAGACCACAACAGTTCCTTTAGAACTTAAGGAAGTTCCAGGATCAGGAGTCAAGATCTATTGCACTCATGATGGACGACCGTTTCTACCCCAACGCATCAGGAAACAAGCATTCGACAGTGTGCATAACCTGTCACATCCGGGACGAAGAGCAACAGCTAAAATGATCTGTCAACGTTATTTATGGCCCAATATGAGAAAAGACATTGCTACATGGGTACGCACATGTTTACCTTGTCAACAAAACAAAGTGCACAGACATATCTCATCTCCCCTCTCAGACTTTCCTGATCAACCAAGATTTCACCACATCCACATAGATCTGGTAGGACCTCTACCACCATCCAACAATCAACGATACATTCTTACTTGCATCGATAGGTGTACTCGATGGATTGAAGCAATACCCCTTCCCAACATAATAGCGGAAACAGTAACAGAAGCCTTCTGGTCTGAATGGATTTCAAGATACGGTTGTCCTGCAACAGTAACAACCGACCAAGGTCGGCAGTTTGAGTCCTCTGTCTTCAAAACCATGCTAGCGACTTGCGGCATTCAACGAAACAGGACAACAGCTTACCATCCTTCCGCAAATGGAATGATAGAAAATGTACATCGCACTCTGAAGGCAGCCCTCAAGTGCCATTCAACACAGAAATGGACTAACGTGTTGCCGATGGTCTTATTAGGTCTACGCACAACTTACAAGCCAGACTTAAAGGCCAGCACTGCAGAGCTTACGTTCGGCAGACAGTTACGACTTCCAGGACAATTTTTTGAGAACAAACCACATCAAACACCACAGGACGGTTTCACAAACCAACTAGCCGAGAGGTTACAAACAATTAGACCAAAGGCAGTGACAAGACACAACAAACCCAAAATATTTATACATCCTGATTTAACTCAAGCTACACATATTTTTGTACGGGTTGATACAGTGCGCAAAACATTAGATCCCCCATACGAAGGCCCGTTTCAAGTATTAAAACTTCATGACAAGACAGTTGAAATTCTCCGGCAAGGAAAGCGAACAGTCATCAGTGTCGACAGAGTGAAACCGACACACCTGCTAACCTCTGATACAATAGATGACCCTCCAAAGAAGCGAGTTACTTTTGCTCCACTACCGTGACTTGGCTTGCTGCTAAGTCACTAAGGGGGGAGATCTGCAGGGACGATGACAAGCAACTTGTTTTATTAATTTATTTTTTTTTTATATATTTTTTAAAGTTATCAAAGTCAATAAGATGACACACATTATAAAAATATAGTTAGTTGATCCTTAGCATTTAAACTATTTTATTAAACTAAAAAAAAGTAGTTAGTTAGCCGTAAGTTAAAAAAAAAAAAAACTGCTATTAGTTACGAAACAGGCAACACTGATTTTTTAAAGAATAATAAGTTGGCTCTACTGTTACTTTCCACCACGATTTTTACTTTCCGCCACGATTTCTACTTTCCGCCACGATTTTCACAACTAGGCTGTAATGGGATCCTTTCCTCCCTATAAACTAGGGTGGAAAGTTAATGTTTCCTCCCTTCTGGAGGAAAAAGGATTTTATATGAGATTTTTTAGACCCCTTATTGGCCATGTTTTAAAAGGGTATTTTTTCTGGTAGAAACTCTCTCTATATTCAGTCCAATTCTGAAAATGAACTCCTCTTCCACTGTCTATCTCAATGAAAGGTGACGGTTTTATTCAACTAGCGCGCCAAATGTGACATAAAACCTTTCCCCCCTGGACCCTTCACACACACACACACATATACATATATATATCCACACATTTATTTGAATCCTCTATGCTTAAATTCCAGGGAGAGACTAAAAACTTTTAAAAGAAATTAAAAAGTTTCATTTTGAAAATGGTGTTTCACGATATCTCACAGTTTTAGACTTTTAATTTGATTAAATAGTTTTCTAAAATTAGAAGCATGTGAAAGGTATAATTACAAGGAATGTATAGAATGTAAAGTATACAATTTTATCTACGATTGATACGAAATATAAACATAGTATCTCTGTTTAGACGCGTAGAAAGTGATCCTTTTCGTACTTGTATTCATTACACATGCGCATTCATAATTATTTCTGCCCTAGTGCGGAAAAAAGAAGAATTTTATAGTTTTTTTTAATGATGTTCTTGAATTTAATTGTTACAATGTTGACAACAACATTTTATATATTAAATTTATTAATTTATCCTCTCTTGCTATGGATTTTGATAAACATTTTTTACCCAATTACTTTGATTCTCCCCTATAATATTACATATTCTTGTTTAATAAGTAAAATAATTTGTTGACATTAATCCTGTTCACTAAGTTCATAGAATAGTAGGTCTTCAATTAAAATAAAAAAATAATCATCCGAGTAACTAGAAAAACTGCAGCTTCAAGTTAACATGCAAATTATTATTGAAGCCATTGATTTATCCTAATCACTTCTTTTCTTAATTTATTATTATTTTTGCAAGATATCTTCAAATGTTTTAGTAATTTATTTGTAAACAATCAATAAATCTTTAATTAAACGATGTATTATGCAAAAAACTTTTGTTTTATGAATTAAATCATTGAGTATGTATCTTTGTTTTTTATTAATGCAAGTTTTGTATTTTGTTGTTTATTCATTTTTTTTATATATATAATCAGTTAGCTATTCACGTATTATATTCATTTTTATTACTGGTCTTATTTTACTTTGCTTTGCAAGTTTCATCGCACACCTATTACCCCAATTTTGAACCACTTCCCGTCATTCAATCTTCTCCAAATTTTGCCCATAGAAACAACTAAGGTGAAGAATACAGAAAAATAAATAAATAAAAAAATTGTACATAAGACCAGTTTTCAAAAATGGAATTTTTATATGTATTAATTATTATTATTATTTTCCCCCCACTTTGATTGCATTAGGGTACTTACTGTTATTAAAACATTATTTGCTTTTTTTTAACAATTTATTTTATTTAATATGTTGCCAAGGATACATTTCTATCCTCGTGTATTCCTTGTCTCAATTGCATAAATTACCTGTAATTTTAATTTTAATAGCCTGCCCTCGCCTTCGGCTTGAAAGTTAACATGAACACTAATTAAGTAAAATTCTATTTTGCTGCCTAGTTACATAAATAACTATTCCCTACGTCAAATTTAAAAGATTCTAAGGTCAAAATTGCGAAGATCCCGATGTGGAGAGGTTTCATAGGAACATGAAGGCGGATGGGACTTAAATTGGCTTACGCGAACTTAATTTTACACTGTATCGGGCTTATAAACTCCTGCAAACAAGTTTAACAAATAACAACAATTGATAAACAAAACATTGAAGAAAAATAATAAACAAATTGTGAATAAATATAGAACAAATAAATTTATTTTTTTAAACATTTTTATAATAAAAACAAATAAAAAAAGGTTAAAATGAATTATACCGGGATAATGATCAAAGTAGTGAGATACCTGGGAAATACAGAGATTTACTGCTGGTTGTGCGGCCCCCAGCTGTCAGCTTGGCTGCCTCAAGGCTCCAGATGGTTTTACCTCTATTATTCATCGCGGTTTAAATGCTCTGTTCTCTTTACATTTTTCAATATTACAATTTGACTGAATTATACACGATTTTAAGATATAATAATTAATAATAACATTAAAATGTAATAATATAACCAAAATAATTAAGATTTAACTAAAGAAATAGATTTTTCTACATAATTCTACTGTTTGTGCGGGTAACAAAGAAAAAAGTGGACTGTATAACAGATGATGTTATATCGTCTTGAAATGGTAATTAAACTAATATGATATGAAAACGTGATGCTTTTGGTTATGGAATTATGACAGAAACTTGAGTAGTACACAGAACTGACTAAGTTAGAGGATAACTCGGTAACTGTACACAGAACTGAGCAACTTAGAGGATAACTCGGTAACTGTACACAGAACTGAGAAACTCAGAGGATAACTCGGTAATTGTACACAGAACTGAGCAACTCTGAGGATAACTCGGTGACTGTACACAGAACTGAGCAAACTCTGAGGATAACTCGGTAACTGTACACAGAACTGAGCAACTCAGAGGATAACTCAGTAACTGTACACAGAACTGAGCAACTCTAAGGATAACTCGGTAACTGTACACAGAACTGAGCAACTCAGAGGATGACTTGATAATAACGTTGGCACAACAAGTAAACAAGCTAACCGAACAAAGCTAAATAGTCATATTCACTAGCGCGACCTTCTATCAACTACTACTATACTCTTTCCCAAGGACATAACAACTACTACTACATTGCTACTATAATTAACAACTAATAACAAGGGAAAGAAATATCAAGGCAAACATTACCATTATTTCGTCATGCACCAAAGTTTAAACTTGACAAATGATTTTCACAAAGTGGCTGCAAAAGTTCTATAATTCTTACAAAAAAATCGTACCCGGGGGAAGGGGTGGGGGGAATGAATAGTCCTTAAGAAAAACACATATCATCACTCATTATGTGTGTTTGTGTTTATAGTCACTAAGTAATTAAAGCCGAAATGTGGTTGTATTGAAAATGTTATGAGTTGTTGTTTTTGTGACCGAACCCTGGGTTTTCCTGGAATGTTTTAGACTCTTCAAGGTATCTTAAAACGTGTTAATCCATCGCAATATAAAAATAAACATAATATTTGTATTACTTGGCATATGATAAAATAAATAAATGTACGTATGATGTAAATTTATCATCTTTCATAAAAAGCACTCTTGATCTATTGTAACGTAGCATTTCAAAATATATGGTTAATGCATTATGTTGTAAAACATAGATAAGCATTTGCTTGGTGTAACAATTAATTTTTTTACTCGCTTCTAACGTGTCTTTATTTTTATTTGTTTATTTATTTTTTTTACACAGCATATTGTTAATAAAACTATAATAATAATGATGAAGATGAAATGAGTTTAAGAATATAAATGTTGCCTCACATTACCTCCTCACCCCTAACCCAATCCGAATTCAACAACCAAACTAATATATTCCTAGCCGCAACGAGTGACAAATATATCACATGCAATATATTGTTAAATAAAAAATAACTTACTTAGCGATGCTACAGCCCGGGAAGGTCCGTACCAAACATTATTAACAGGGCCCACTGTTAATTGTAAGTTGAAACGAGGAAGGAAATACGTAAATACCAAAAGGCATTATAATCACGCCAACCTAATGCGAAGCCAACTAGCACACAAGAAATTCTTATATTTTAATCAGATCTTGGATTTAATTAAAGTATAATCCCAAGAATTATGTTTAAAGTCGAGTCTGATTCACGCAAGTAATATTTCATTCTTTCTGTTTTGACATTATTTAATATTTTTACTAAAAACGGAAATGTGTTGAAAATCTCTCTTCCCTCTTAAATTTTTATAAATTATAAATTATATTTATTTGTATTTTTGTTTTACGTATAATAATTTTAATTTTAATACGTAAGAAATCATTAAAATTTTTTAATTTAGATAAATAATTTTTAATTAATGTCAGTTAAATAATTAATTAATTAGTGTATTTTTTATTTCATATGAAGATTTTTTTTAAAAAATGGGATTCAGTTAGGAGTTAAATTAAAGTAAAGGATAAACAGCTTGGTTTTCCGGTGAAATCCGTATCGCGAAGGGGTTTTAACCCGACGTTTAGCTTCCACTGCTAGAAGAATCTTCATGAGTGTGATAATAATATTTACTTGAAGCCAAAACATAATGACGACTGGAGTGAAGGACGACGTATTTATAGCTGCTTTCTGAAGCATAGATTATTCCTTGATTCCCCGGGAGTTCCTTGATTCGGGTTAATCCTTTGTTGGAATGACGCAATGGGGCAGGTGCTACCCGATTGCAGATTTCACCGGAAAACCAAGCTGCTTATAACGAGTCTACCCGCGGAAGCCTACGCACCAAGTTAAAGTAAAGGAGTTTAAGGAAATGGAGAAGCTTGCAGCCGCTAGGTAGCAGCACGCAATAAAACTGTTATCAATACTTTGTGTTCGCTTTCTGTTTATAAGAGACAGCCATGCAAATGTGTTGGAGTCACGCCAAGACTTGGTTAAACAACTCACACAGGTGATTTAGTCTTTCTTCCCTTCCTCCTTTAAGAAAATATTACTTCACCGTTTAATTAAAAATAAAATAAAATGCTTAGAACTTTTTCAATCCACCACGTAACTTTCTCACCTTTACAGTAAAATAATATGAATTGTGGGGAGAATGTGGATTTTGTCTTACCATTAATATAAACTCGACTTACGTTAGTAGACTATAATTAGAACAACTTAGTAGTTTCTACCAGTATTTTGTCCCACTTATATACTGTCACTGCATCTTAAAAACTAATGTACAGTTTATCCAAATTCCAAAAAATAAGTTCCAATATTAATATTGCTTGGTGCAAAAGACCGAAGAGGGCTTAGGACAGCCTAAGTTTCTAAAGTTACTTTTTTAATAGGTCAAAACAAGTCTCTATTCATTATTATTATTATTATTATTTATTATTTTTTTACAATTGAAAAAAAATATCAATTTTGCTGCTGGAGTATTATTTATTATTCAGTCTATTGATTTGTCAGGTTGTTATTTCAACTTCAAGCCTTGTTTGAAGTGTAAAACATCTTTGTGCTTTGTTCTAGATGCAACAACTTCTGCTCTGAATAAACAGTTGTGTTTTGCGGTGAAATCAACATCACGAAGGAGTTGAAGGCCGACGATTCGCTTCCACTACTGGAAGCAACTTTTGGGGTGTGGTGCGTCGTGATGTTTACTTGAAGTGACAAAAAGACATACTGACGACTGGAGTGAAGGACAGCGACAAAGGCAACACCTTGCGTAATCCCGACAAAGGATAAATCTGACTCAAGGAACCCCCGGGGAATCCAGGTATGATCTATGTTCCAGAAAGCAACTATAAATACGCTAACCTTCACTCCAGTCACCAGTGTGTCTAGTTGTTACTTTAAGCAAGCATCACGATGCACCATACCCCTGAAGATGCTTCCAGTAGTGGAAGCGAAACGTCTGACTTCAATTCCTTCGTGACATGGATTTCACCGGAAAACTAAGCTGTTTTTTACGAGTTCAGCCGCGCAAGTTAACTACACACCAAGTTAACTTTATGTTTTGTTCTAAATGCATCAACTTTGTGCTTTGTTCTAAATGCAACATTGTTCTGTTTTGTTCTAAATGCAATAACTTTTTGCTTTGTTTTAGATGCAACAACTTCGTGCTTGGATCTTAAAACAACAATTTTCCATGCTTCAGCCCAACATGATAACATAATCTCTATATATTACAGAGTCATCAGCTATGAATAATAAACATGCAATTATTCGGAAGGTGTCATGCGTGTTGTATTGGGAATGTAGCATGTTTAATGTAGATTACGTTTGTCGTTAGATACGTGTTGAATAACAGGATGAAGCGTAACGTATTACCTGCAGTGCAGAGTCTAGAGTCTTCGTCGTAACCGTCGAGGCAGTCCGGCGCTCCGTCACATAGGTACTGGATGGAGATACAGGTTCCGTCTCCCGGACACTTGAACGGCTCGTACGGGTGACACGCCTCGTCTACAAAAACAAAACAAAATAATCTCTCATTTAACTCCTGTTTGGTACATTGTAAATACAAAGAAAGTGTTGCTATCAAGAAAGAATTAAATAGCGTTTAATCAAAGTAAAATTACCACCATACATAACGAAGAATGATGAAGATAAACTTAGAAGATGGGAAAGATCCTTATATCCAAAAAAGCAATATGGTAATTGGATTGAGAACAAACCAAGAGCAAAATCTGTATCCTGAACCAAACTTTGTATTCGTGGTAAAGCCTGGAAAGATTCGCTGGCTCTGGGCATGTAGCGCGTATTAATAATGATATTAATGATGGATGCACGGCCAGGAGGAAGAAGATTAAGAGGGCGGCCCAGACTTAGGTGGCACGTCCAAGACGATCTGAGGAGCACATTCGCTTTTTTGGAGAAGGCTTGCGCAAGACAGGGAAGATTGGAAAGGAGTTGTGTCGGCGGCCCTAGCCCCCCACGGGCTGTAGCGCCGTGGATGCATGTATTGTACGTAAATTTTAACGTAATTATTTCTTTTGGTAAGAAAAAGTAAAATTTTGCTTAGACTATAACTTCTATTTCAAGGACAATTAAGCAACAATGTCACGTTAATAAAACTGTAACAACTTTTTTTGTCTTGGTATTATTATAAGAAAAGTGTAGAAGGCCTAGCAACAAAAGACTCCAACACTGGCAACATTAGGCTATATTATCATTTACTGATTTGTTGCGCGCCGTAGCAAACTCCTTTATAACATAACTTTAGGTTAGTTGGAAAATATTGATGGACAAGAGCACCGACCAAGAATAAAAACAAACACGTCTAATAATAAATGTTGCCGTAATATTGAAATCAAATCAGCACCATCGTAAACCTTTGATTTTAAATGAATTTTTTACTTCGCATTGAAGCATTAATGCAAACATAATTACTTCACTGATAAATTAAGTTATCTATACAATTTGCAGTGAATTAGATTAGCTTTCATTTAACGCATTTTAAGGGACGTTTTGAATTGTTAATGTTTGGCTTTTATTACGTTACACGAGAAGGAAACAATTTAATAGATTTATACTTGATCCTTTCTAGGTTCTTTTATTTTTTTCCAGTTTTAAAAAATGCAAAGCTTTGGTCCGAGCTATTATGAATAAATAATCCTCTTTCATGGCCTTACAGATAAAAAAACGTTTTTATATGCACCATTTATTAAAAAAAATGTCTCTCGAGTGTGAGGAGAAGGCGGTCAAGTGAGGAGAAATAAAGGCTGCGCGGGGGTTTGCTGCTACGTGGTTATAAAATGGAAAACACAGGTGCTGCTAGAACCCTTCACTCGAGTCTCGTGGAAAAAAATAACACTTTTCCATCTCTGCTTAATGTTAAACAAATAGTTTTTTGTGAACCACCGAGCAAAAAATAAACCCCAACTGAATAAACTTAAAATGGGGGTCTTTTAATTCGTTTCCTACAAAAACCCGTTTATCTTCTACGCTCTTCAAATATTAAAAAGAAAAGAAAACTCTTTAGAGTCTATTTTTTATGTTAGATCGATCCTTTATAACACATTTTAATATCATTAGATTAGAAGTTAATGAAATAATTTAAGGATAGATGATTGATAAAAATGCTTTAGTAATCCACCTAAGTCAATAAATTATTTTTTCCGTGGTAGGCTGTGAAATAGTAACTTTAGAGCCTAGAAAACAAAGCTAAAATCAATTTTTTCGTTACGTGGACTTAAAAAATCTTTTCATTACTCCTGGGAGTAAAGAAATAGTTATTTATGTAACTAGGCAGCAAAATGGAATTTTGCTGACAAGTTTTTAAGTTTTAGTTCCGAGCCAAAGGCGAGGATAGGCTAAACAAATTTACTGCAGAGGCGAAGCCGAGGCAGAAAATTTACTATTTTACTGACGAGGCGAAGCCGAGTCAGGAAAATTACATGTTGACTGACGAGGCGAAGCCGAGGCAGGCAAATGTTAATTACCTGCTGAGGTGTAACCGAAGCAGGTAATCTTTAAACGAGTCAGGAATGTTTCCTTTGCTGCATAGTTACATACAATATTTTATCTACTAACGGCAGAAAAATTACAATAATTATTATATTACCTTTTCAATATATAAAAGATTTAAAGAAATTAAAGTTGTAAAAAAAA